>JAULBR010093826.1:0-11980 GCA_032355825.1 Melanodrymia aurantiaca
AGAAACACATTGATTATAAATCAGCGGTTATTGGACGTCAGACGCATGGTTATATTGACACATGGTCTCAGAGGAAATGAGCTGTCGCTGCTTCATGGGCTACTCTTACCGAAAAACCATATACTCACACATTCCATAAACACTGATCTCGGAAGACATAGAAAATTATGCCTATGTTAGAAGTTAGGAATATTGTAAGCCAAACAGGTTGCCATGGAAATACTGCACATCTAGAATGTGTTTCCTGAAATGTAACAATATTTATATATTAGCACATTCGTATCAATAAATAAACACAATCCGGAGATATCCCGAAACAAACTGCAATACTGAGCACATTGTTGAGACACAATAGTCACATACAGTCAACAGCAAATGTTAAATTATTATTATATTTCATATAATACTGTAACACACTAAGTTACTTGTAGTATGCCACATTTAACACTTGGATAAATGCTGTACATGTAAAGCCAGGTTTCAAAATTTGGCTTCTTAAATTAAATATAACTACCCCAGGGATTTACCCAGGTGTTCTGGGGTATCAAATACCTGTAGGCCCTTTCCTAAAATCAAATATCATGGAAAATTCCCTATTTTTCTGCTAAAAACTCCAAATTTAATTTCAAAAGATTTTGTCTACTGAATTTTGTTCCCAATTTAGGATAAAAATTATGCTAATTTTCACAATCCAATAAGTCATGGGACACAAATAAAAATTTCTGGAAAAGGAAGCTGGCAGAATAATGCAAATAATCTACCCTGACTGCAGACTGGTGAATGAAGTGGACTAGTTTCAGATTTGCGTAGTAGAATGTTCCACCAAGACCCAAGAAGACTAGCACACCTGGAAGAGAAAACCAAATTTAGTATAAGTAGATATAATTATTGTTGACTATACATAAATGATAAATTACAAACAATATGTGACATAATGTACATGTAATTAATCTATTATTAACAAATGTGTAGGCGCAACTTCATAAATTTGAGAGGTGGGCAAAGATTCATGCTTTTGGAATCCGATACAATTTCCAGTATAGCTTTCCTGTTTTATCTGCTTCTATTATAGTATACAATGAAATTACCATTAACAGTGATTTACAGTGAGATTCCCGTTTCATCTACTTCTATTACAGTATATGAAATTACTATTAATAGCAGTGATATATACTGAGAAATCAAGCCTTTAAAATAAGCAGCACTTATTATATTATTAATATAATTTCCTAAAAAAAGTCTAAAAGTTCTGAAATATTGGGCAGCTGGGTGCAAGTAAGGAGTAGTCATGATGTTCCAGCAAGTCGCAGTAAAATAAAATAAAATAAAATATATTAACGAACACACATACCGGTATAAAACATATTTTAATGAATTTTTAAATTAAAAAGTATCTGTGTTGTTTGGAAAAACTGCAATGCTTTTAATTTCTGCAGTGGACTAATGAGCTCTGAAGAAATATAATTCTACAAGAAATTATACATACATGTACATGTACTTACCTAGCCTATGATCATAAATCAGTTTAATAAACAGAAGCACAAAGAAAATGCCAGCTTTTTGCAGCCATTCCAAGAAAGGTTTCCAGTCCTGTTGCTGCATATCATTTCCGTTGTTTCCATGTGGTCTGTGCGACTGCCCATTGTTAGCAGCTGACGCAGTAGGTAAACTACCATAACTACTGTTTTGATTCTCATCTGGGATACCGCTGTGAGAGTGTCCATGTACATGTCCATGCGAATGAGCTTGAAAACCCAAACCACTTTCAACAGCTTGGGTGTATCTGGGACTTGTTGCCTGCATGTCCAAAACAACTGACGGTTCTGAAATCATGGACGATGGAAGTCGTTGCACGACAGTAGGAGTTTGTGCTCTACTCATTTGTGATGGCAAATTTTGTAAGAAGTTCTGTCCAATGGCTGTAGGGACTTCAAAATTTCCAATTCTCCAGATAGATGCCTGTCCGTTTGGTTGTCCACTTGAACTGCTGTTGTCTGCCATTCTCTATCAACCAGCACAAGAATTATTTGCAATCAATATCCAACTGCAGCCTGTGAAAGTAAACTAATAATAATAATACATGTAGTTTAAACGCCTTACACTACAGTTTCACTTGAATAATTTAGCTGCAATAAGAGACATTCCGTGAATAATTCCTCTATGAGGTTTGTAATGTGATTCAGACAAGATGGACATTCTTAGTACTTATTATGCCAGAAAACTGTTTAAAGATATGTACATATCTCCAAGAAGTGATGCATGTGACTACTGGGTACTTATATGTTTACGGCACAGTTGTTAAGTCATTCGCAATTGTCACGAGTTAGGACATTATTTCGGTTTGGTGAATTTGGCATTCAGTTATTAAAAACCATTAATTTATACTTCAACTTGTCAAAATAATAAAGAAATTATTAGTTTTGTGAGCACCATGCTGATTTTACAAAACTCTGGTCATGATTTCTATATAGCCCTCACTCTCGCAATACAATAATTCATAGTACTTAAGGAATTCAATACTGGCATTAATTAGAAAGACATCCAAATGTTCCACAGTAATTGTGATTGAATGAAGTGCAATGATATAAATATTTGGGTGGGTGTTGGGGTGGGTAACATTAGGAACTCTAGTTAATAGTTTATTTGTATAGAGTGGCCATTAGGATACGAGTGTAGTATTCTATTTTTACAAACCACAAACAACAAATCGCGGTTTCCAACTATAAAGACGTGACTGAATTTCACCCACTCACTGTGTGTATTGCTATGCAGTGTACATAACGGGGCAAAACATGATGCGATCATTGCGGGACAAACAATCACTAGTTTTCGAAAACCGATCCGAAAATACTGAGGCAGTGATCGTGGATGACCTGAGTGACACCGTACACACCAATTGTTGTTTATCGAATTGGTATGCAAGAAAATTCCATCTGCAACTGATTTATGGTTAGTGTTAAACTAAAAAACAGAACGCAGAAGCAGGAAATATTTTCCAGTTTTACACAACACATGCATGTATTAAGAACATTGTTGATTGATTACTAAAATATTGTATTGTTTCAATCTTTAAACGAATATCCACGGGTAGGATATCGTCGAGTACTATAGTATTACGTAGTATTTGATTATAAATAGTCACAACCATAAGTTCTTACAATGTACTTTCACATTATTTTTCCCCATCAACGGGAATGACTACGTATGAAACAACACGCTGCATTGGTTTAGCTCTCTAAGTGGTGTCCAATCAAATTTAATAACACATCTTTAAGCTGCATTTTAAGCAAAGCTACTTTAAAGTGTATTATTCACTTAAAATATCGCATATATTACTGTTATTTAAATTAAAACTGACTAAAATGCAAACAATAAAATATAATAATAATAATAATGAATTATGCAGTATAGAAGTATTTGTTCCCCTAAAATATACGCAAATATTACTAATATACTAACTCTGTATAATGTTACGATACCAATGTTTATCACCCGAGTGTTGCGAAAACGCTGGGTGTTAAGTGCTATTTTTATTGGATCGTTGTTGTATTTTTTGGTATCCGTGTTTTCTAAGGTAAAAAATTATTTATGCTTTTCAAACTGGTGTAAGTAACATACCAAACATTTGTTTTTATGACCTGATTGGGATGGTGAGCTGGATGAGTTATCCACAATGACCACAATTTCAATACATGTAGATGTACGGCGTACTGATGTAGTAACATTGCAATAATTTACATGGCCCAACATTTGATACATAAAAAAGCAATATATTTTTATGCAATACTTTCTAGTCAGTGCGTCCACAACATATTTCGTTAATTTAGTACTGACAATTCGTCACTGTGACACTGTCAACATAGGTAAGGCCAAGAGAATGAAAGTCATAGAATTGTGTCCGAACATTTTGAAAAACACATGAGGCTTTTTTTCATTATTCATTATTCATTATTTTTATTGATCTATTATTTCAAGTCCAAAACGAAGTCTTTGACATGTTTGAAACCTTTTAATTGCATTTTAATAGAGCTCTAGCTAGCTAGCTAGGGCCTGTATCATTCAATGTCTCCTTTGGATTAGTGGATCATGGCAGTCTTCGCACTGAGGATAATAAACTGCTTGATCTTCGACACCATGGAGGTATTCTCCACACTGTACACAGCAGGGCTCATATCCACAAGCATAGTATAGCTTCTCTACGTGGTCGAGGCAGTCATGATCCTTCACAAAAACCTGGAGTCCATGAGGCAAGTTGATTTCATCTGAAGAGATAAAACGTCCATTCATTAAATTAAAAATATGAAGTCCAATATCTACATGCATACGATTTGGAGCCTTTAATAATAAAGTGGATCAACCTTATCAGTCTACCACTACTAGTACTTGCCAAACTGAAGTCCACATGTGTACTCAACATCAGCCAACACCTTGGTAAGTTGACCATTCTGGTGCATGTTCAACTTTTTTTTGGAGAAGACCAGTCGCCATTTGTCACATTCAGTGCACTGCCCCATGGTATCTGTTTCTTGCGTGTTGCATAGATGGTGTGAATGGCATCTTCTTCCTTTGGGCGGGTCTGTTTACTTGGTCTTTTCTGAAAAGAATGATGAGCAATATTAGGCTACTGGTTTTAAAGCAATGAAAGAATTCTTGATCCTATATAAGTTGGAAAACATTTGAAACTTCAAAATACAGTGTTCCCAAAGAAACTTATCCATCTCATGAAAATACAATTATAATTACTATAGAAAATTTATCATATAAAATGGGGAAAGAGGGATTGCAGCTTTAATACAATAACAATGAATAGTGGAACTCCGATTTTTGCGGGGGAGGGGGGTTGCGTTCGTACCCATCGCACCCCCCTTGCCTACGGGCCTGCATCCATCACCAGTTGTTCACCTCCTTGTGATCTAATACCTTTATTTTATCCTCGACAATGGCCCAATTTTGATCTTTTGAGTCTACCCATTTTATTTCTAGTTTTGCATCATTTTCTACTGTCTCCCAATATCGTTGTTGAACTACTTTGCGAAAGGTTTCAAATCTTCGTGTGTCCAATTGTATAATAACAGTTTTACCGTTATTTTTTACTTTTGTGTCATTCAGTTCAACATCTTACAAACGAGATTTCTATTTTTAAGAGCTTTTGTTTTGCTTAGTATATAATTTTTGTTTTCAACATCACATGTTGGCAATATATGTTCATTAATTTGACTCAAAGCAGGTGATGTTGCACTCTGTTTTATGCTATCCATATTATTATTATTGAATTGCTAATGATATGATTGTTTATTCTGTAGAAACATCTGGTCTGTAGTTTAGTCAATGATATTCCGCCCTCATCTACATATTATTTTTTAATTATTTAAATTGTATATATTACACTGAAATTAAATATAATAATGTATGTTCTACATCAGAATCACATCTTCTTAAATAAACATTGTTCTTCAACTTTAACCAAGTTTATAACTTAGTTCTATACCTTTGAACACCACTTACTGTACATTAAAACAATGTTTTAGTTTAACGGAAATTTTTTTCTGCCATGTTACCAACTGATGAAAGGAAGAATCAAGTGAACCTAGTCCATAAATGGACGTAATCACAGCGGGTAACCTACAGTTTTGATAGAATAGTCGCACAACATAAACTGTTCAAATGTAGGGACACTTTCAAATATTTGTTTCTGTCTTCGGACTAACCAAACAGAAAGCAATATTTGAAAGGAGTCGTTTTGAGCAAACCACCGTTTCGTATAGGATTCCGTCATCTTTGATGAAGTTTTCTCCGCATCGGAGATTCAGATCGTTAACACTGGATTAGGTTTGTTTCATTTTTACTACTTACCTAATTATTTATTACAAAGTTTCCGTCGGGGAAAGAGTTGGCATACGCCCCTCAACATCTGTGCGCACTTGCACCACACAAGCCTATGGGTGGAACATGGACGTAATATACCTCACATCCACACGTCAACGATATTATGCCCATTTATGGACTAATCGGAATGCAGTTCTAACAGAATAGAAAACCATGGAAAAAAAGTTTGTTTAACGACACCACTAGAACACAAATCAGCAGTTGTTGGATGTTAAATGTACAATTATATCAACACTTGATCACAGAGGAAACGCGCTGCCACCACATGTAGGCTATTCTTCAAATAACAGCAGGTTATCTTGTATGTACACTTCCCATAGACATGATAACACACACCACAGCCTTTGATAGACCAGTCGTGGATCACTAGTTGGAATGGGAAATAACCCAACGGGTCCCATGAGTATAGATCTTTGTACCCACCAACCTTGAAGCAGATGCTCTAGCGCTGCACTACATCCTGCTCCAGTCTAGACTTTAGACTTTAACTTAAGATTCAGACTTTAGTAAAGAAAATAACTAGTGCTTATAAAATATTTAATATTTATGTATACTTCAGTCTTTAATAAAGTTCAAACGAATCTCTTTGTATGTCGTAGACCGAGCTTCATGTCTTTGTCGCATGATCCCGATTTTTGCCCGCCAAAATGGTGAGCGATTCTCTATAAATTTTGGAAATGTGTTGCTCAGACAACTAAAAATAGTGTCTTTTTCTCCTCTGTATTGCATTTGCAATGAATGTTTTCATTTTTGATATTCAGATAGTGAACATGCGCTCATCTATACGTCAAGCTAAAGTGAGAGTCATCCACAAGCTTACACGAAGCATTGAGATGCTGAAAAAGAAAAAGTAAGTGCAATGTATATATTCATATTCTATACATCGTTTTTAATTGGCATGAAGAGTTCTATTGCTATAAGCTAAATAAATGTTCATTGTATACTACGAGTATGATCATTTACATGTAGTGTTGTCCCTAGGATAGGGCCAAGGGATGGTAAATAGAACTCTATATCGGGTCATTTAGTTCATTTCTGGATATTTTAAGAGCATTTTTTTCATAACAAACATTTAAAGGCACATTTAAGGGTACAGTCTGTGCAGTATGTACATGTAGTTGCAGTGCAAGAAATAAAACAATGTTCCATTTTAAAATATTAACATGAACCAAATGCAATTTAAATGTTGCATGCAATCGTCATACACTGATGCATGCAGGATGCACTGGTGCATGAGCAAAGAGGACATTCCGAGCCCTGGTTTGAGCTACAATACATGATGAAAGATAAAGTCAGTTTGTTCAACATGTCACGGTCCAGAGCACAAAGATAAATAATCGATGGCTATTAGATGTCGATAACATTAAGAAGAAACCCGCTACTGCCACATAGGCTACTCTTACCAAATAGCTGCAAGGGATGATGGCACACAGCTTTTGATATACCAGTTATGGGTGATTGGTTGGAATGTGAAATAAAACTATGGGCTACAATATAACACGGTGTCAATCGACAGTGGCTCAGGCTGATGTGAATTTTGTAGTATTGAATAATTTGAAATGAGACTTGGACTTGGAGAGTATTGTAGCTTTTTTACATGTTAAAACATTTTGTATTCATCTTTTTCAGAGGCTCTGAGGTGCAACTAGAAAGTAACTTATGTAAATCTGAAAGACTATTTGAAGAAATTAGAGTTATAAAGGTTCTTAGCAATTCTATATATTGGTTAAACTTTATTTATTTTGATGTTGAAGGAAGAGAGAAACAATACGTTCAAGATATCAGTTGTTTTGGTATAACCATTAAACTGAATATAAATTATAATACATGTACATATATTATTATAATGTAACATATAAAATTTATGTCTTAAACAAAATTATACAATGTAACTACAGTCAAACCTACTTGAGCGACCACCTGTATTAAGCAGCCACCTGTCTTAAAGGGTCATCATAATTTTCTCCCAAATCATCAATTTTAGTACATAATAACTTGTATTAAGCAGCCACCTGTCTTAAGAGGCCACTTTTTGTTACTTCATTCAGTGGTCACTTAATACAGGTTTCTGTTACTGAATATTCAGTGCTAATGGATTTCTCTTATTGAATATTCAGTGTCTATGTAATTCTCTTATTGAATATTCAGTGTCTATATATTTATCTTGTTGAATATTCAGTGTCTATATATTTCTGTTATTGAATATTCAGTGTCTATATATTTCTGTTATTGAATATTCAGTGTGTGTATTTCTCTTATTGAATATTCAGTGTCTTATGTATTTCTCTTATTGAATATTCAGTGTCTGTGTGTTTCTCTTATTAAATAGTCAGTGTCTATATATTTCTCTTATTGAATATTCAGTGTCTTGTGTATTTGTCTTATTGAATATTCAGTGTCTTATGTATTTGTCTTATTGAATACTATCTTTTTTAGTACATAAAGACCTTCAATTATCGAAATTAGCACCAAACGTTTCTGCTCTGCTGCATACGCAGTGACTTTATAAGTGTTTGAACTATTTGGTTGCGAGTTGTGTGCAGTTATTCATGCGATGTAAAACAGACATATAATAAGCCTAACACTTGGACATTTCTATTGATGTTTATAATCATATAATAAATATATGCAATTATGTAGAAAAACAAGGATAGTGCTTTATTTCTCTTCTGTTATATACAAAACAATTTGCATATACATGTATATATTATTACAATGTATGTAGAAATGTTTTTGTTTGTATTTAATTCCAGCCATGCCCTGCTGGTCAGGTTCCTGATGCTGGTCAGAGTTCGTGTCAAGACTGTAATGCAGGAACATACCGAACCCTTGCTGATACAACATGCCAAACATGTCCAAAAGGTAAAAGACTTCGTCAAACATCTACCATTTAGCATCCAGCGGTAAAGCGTCAGCTTGTGGCTCGATGGGTTGAAGGATCGATCCTCCTCAGGCGACCCGTTGGATTATGTCCCATTCCAACCAGTGATCCGCAACTGGTCTATCAAAGGCCATGGTGTATGCTATTCTGTCTGTGGGAAAGTGCACATAAAAAATCCCTAGCTGTTATTGGAAAAAGAGTAGCCTATGTGGCAGCAGTGGATTTTCTCTGACCCAGTGTCTATATAACCATGCGTTTGACATCCAATGACCATTAAACTTCTGTCCTGAAAAGGCAGTTGAGGAAGCTGGACTGAGTGACCATGACAGATGTGCTTGAACCTTATTTGGATATAAGTAGTTGCAATTATGTAGACAAACAAGGACAGTGTTTTCGCTTCTGTTTATACACAAATTCATTTTTTGTGGATGGCTACATGACAGTGTCACATGATCCCAACTTTCCCACCAAAATGGTGAGCGATTGTCTTTAAGCTGCTGGACTATTAAATGCCATGGAATTGGTGTACTAATTAGGTTCAAATCCTATCAGTCTATATATATTTATACAGTTGAATCTCTTAGCCTCGAACATCGTCGGTGATCGAGAAACTGTTCGACCAATCGGGTAGTTCGACCCAAGCATCAGCAACTTAATATAAGAGTTTAATTCGGAACTTCGATCTTGGTTCGAGCGTTGCCATGTATTCGACCATTCCGTGTTCGAGCCAACGAGATTCTACTGTAGTTAGTTATAACTTATTTACGTGTTTATATCCAATTAAGGTTCAAGCACGTCTCTCGTAGTCACACAGTCCTGCCACCTTGGCTGTCTGCCCACGACAGAAGTTAGTGTTAGTATGAGAGAGGAAACCCGCTATTCCAAATTGATAAGTAGCAAGGGATCTTTCATATGCACTTTCCCACAGACAGGTTAGCACATACCATGGCCTTTGTTAGACCAGTAATGTTGTGGACACTGGTCGGAGCACTCACTCTGGGTTTGGAGTCGATACTGAGATTAAAAATCCCATATGCCATGAATGGAATTCGAACCCAGTACCTACCAGCCTGAAGTCCGTAGCGTTAACCACTGCACCACGGAGACCGGTAAAAAGAAACAAGTTTACATTTACTCTTAAAAGATACGAAAATGGAGATATAGGTTAACAATCAGCAGCTATTGAATGTTAAACATGTGGTTATGCCTAATCATGGTCTCAGAATTAATCTGATGCTTCCACATAGGCTACTATTACTGATTAACAGCAAGGAGTCTTTTATGCACTTTTCCAGACAGGATACAACCCATCGCTTCAAATATGTGAATTTAATTTTGTTTGGAGTTGAACGAAAAATCTTGTCATGTCTCAACAAGTTTCCAGATATCTCCAGTTTGTATAGGAAGAAACAACAACAGAAGAAACAATTCTCTGTTAATCTGCATTGTGCCTTCCTGCAATTTGATCAATGGTGTTGTGAATACATGAGCCAAGATTAACTAACAAAATTATGTAATTTGCATAACCAGAAAAGGTTATGCCATAAAAAAAGGCTATTTTGCTTTTTAAAGTGAAACTATTTAATGTGTGCATCCTCATGTTGGCTAAATATACATCTAAAATACCTTTTCCCTGTGTATTCTATATCAGTAAATCGGCTTCTATCAGACCCAAACGCCATCGACTGGTCCTGAAATAACCACAAAGCACCAATACATAAAAACAAACAAAAGATGTCTTATTTCTGTGTAACATGCTCTAAACTTCTAAGGTATACACAAGATATTAAATATTACTTTAACATAAAAGATATCCAAATGCTTATTTTAAATATACAACTACTGTGCAGAAGATAGCTCATTGAATACTTTACATGCAATATGTGGTAAATTTGCCTTCAAGAAAGAAAAGGCTTACTTGTAAATCACATTCTCCTCCCTGGTCACAGATAGGACAGTCAAGCGGGTGATTCATCAACAGGAATTCCATCACACCTTCCCTACAATAACACAGATTAATGTCTTTAATGAACACTACATATTGGAGGGGCTACTCTAGAAATAAACAGGGGATAAGTAATGAGAGGAGCTTACAGTTAGGTCAATAAAACCGCTAAACAAAGTAAGTCATCATGAGAAAGGGGCGGGGTATGTTTATTGTTACATTACCAACATACACATGCTGGAACTGAATGAGCTTAATCAGGGCTCGTTTTTCGATGGGAATCCGGCAATCTGATTACCGTAATACCCCAGTAAATGAAAAACACGGGGATCTATTTGGATTCCCCTACTAAAAATCCACATTCCAAGTTTTCCAATGTGTTTAATTCGGCTGACAATACCATAACACATTGAATTAGTTCCCCTAACGTAATCTCAATAACCGAGAGAAAAAAGTGTTTGGCTGATATATCATTCACATATGAAAATAGTTTTATCGGTCACGAAATAACATTTATTACAAAAACACAAGCAGAATTGGATTATCGTGGATTCCCGTCATGTAAGTTTGCGGGAATCCAAATGGATTCTGGTAAAATTTGACGTAAAACGAGACCTGTTAATGCCAAACTAGAAGACAGACATGGAACATAGAAAGATAAAGTTTGTTTAACGACACCACTGGAATACGTTGTTTATTAATCAGCGGTTATTGGATGTGAAACGCACGGTTATATCAACACCACATAGGCTACTCTTCTTCAAATAACAGCAAGGATATTGTATGTGCACTTTCCCACACACCACAGCCTTTGATGGACTAAGCCATGGATAACTGCATGGAAAAAGAAACAACCCAATGGGTCCACTGAGGAATGATCAGTCAACCTGTTAGGCAGACGATTTTGGAATGAGCTACATGGAAGAAGAAACACATTCAAACGTACCTAGCTTTCTTAGTCATATCAGAATCAGTCTTTATTTTCATTCCTTTCATGACAGGCATGGCACACGAGGCGATTGGCTGAAAGTACACAAACACAATAATCGACCAGCTCATTCCTGACATACACGCACGCAGGACACAAACAAGTAAATAAAGAAATGAACCTTTTAAAATTTTATTATGCCATTTTGAATTGGCTTCAGTTCAAAATATCGGAAACCAAACAAATCTGCTGAGTATATATATATATAGAGAATAACACACGAATGCCCGTTAGAGATCGTTTATCTCACAACGAGTGGTTTCCAAATGTATCTAACGAG
>JAULBR010093837.1:0-11975 GCA_032355825.1 Melanodrymia aurantiaca
CTTTTATGTGCACTATCCCATAGACAGGATAACACACACCACAGAATTTGATAAACCAGTCGTGGATCACTGGCTGGTGTATTTAGTGTTGTATTTACACAATGTTGGTACCAGTACACCTACTAAAAAATTGTGTATGGTTTGGCTGGAGAAATTAGTAGCCCTAAGGGTGTAGCTCAGCCCAAGAGTGTCCGCCTGAGGTTTGATAGGCTGATGGATCAATCCTCCTCAGTGGACTTGTTGGGTTATTTCTCATTTCAACCAGTTATTCACGACAGGTCCATCAAAAACTGTGGTGTGTGCTATCTTGCCTGAGGGAACTGTGCACATAAAAGATCCCTTGGTGTTATTTGAAGAGTAACCTATGTGGTGGCAGCAGTTATCCTCTGTGAACAAAGTGTAGATATAACCGTGCATTGGACATTAAAAAAACTGCTGATTAATAATCAGTGTTTTAGTGGTCCAGTTAAATAATCCCTTTTCTTTGGCTGGAGAATAATGGCGAATAGTGAAGAAATGATGGTATAATTTTGTCTAAACTAACGTTATGTAACATTTGAATGGCCCTATATGGACAAGCCCAAAATACTGAGGCATTTCACTTTACGCAATCTATTTGAGGCAGGAAGTATTAAAATCCCAGTTCCATCTTAAAGAACAGTTGATGCCTTTAGGGTTTTAAAATTAACCTTTTGAATGAAATATTTATATGGAAGCCGTTAGAAGGGAAGGAGATCGTATTAAAGGTACACTCCCAAGTTTTAAGAAGGATTCCAGGGTGCAATTTGTTTTTTAAATTGTGATTTGCTGTTTTTTTACTGGATGGAGAATGGAAAAGCAACTACTGGAATTTGATGATCGCAAGAACCTGGTCATTTTGCAGACTGAATTCCACCGTAGGTGCACTGTCACATATAATGCTGTTTCAAACATATTTCCAGCTAAAATAGCTTCTATTTTTTTTAATTAACATTTACTTACATCTTATTGCATATATCAATACATGCACATCCTGTTTCCTGTTTCCTGACCAACCCTAATTTATTGCGGCAACCATCAAATTTTACAAAAAATTGTTTTTTGTTTTGCACATACCGGTAAAAACAAATACAATTTTATGAAAAAGCAAAAAATTCATCAAACAAATTTCGTTAAAGGAAATAAATACATCTTTCCTACCTACCCTATTATTTTCATGGATCAAACCAGAAAGACATTTTTTAGCCCATTGTAGCTTACTGTGTACTGTATCTGTCTTAAAAATATTGGCATCGTGTACTAAAATAATATAGGCAAAACAAGGAAGATAATATTAAGCTACTACAAACCCATTTGGATATACAATGTAACATTGTACATAATGATATATTGATATTGTAGGCAATAAAATGTAAGTAAATTTTAATGTTATTGTTAATAATAAAGACAGGGTGCACTTTTTTTTAAAAATTATTGTGATCAACAGTTTTTCCTACTGGACGGAGAATGGAAAAGCAACTACTGGAATTTGATCAACACTTTTATAAAATGAGTAAAAATATTGCATCGCGATCGCAAGATTATGCATTGTATTTTGCGATGCAAACCTAGTCAGTTTGCAGCCTGAAAGTAATATATTACAAATAACATCACATGTGGACTTACATGTACATGTATGGATTGGTAGTATCCGTCTTAAAACTCTGGAGCGTACATGTACCTTTAATAGCTGAGAAACAATATAGATGGTAGTATGGATGGTTAGAAATAAAACAGGGAGAAAACAACCAAAGGAATATTCCTTGTTAAAACTAATTTATTTCACACAATTGGAGTACAAAATTACACACCAATCTGTCATGGTAATGATTGTTGTGTTTATTATCATCGCATGTTTGACAAAAGTTGTGATGAAATAACTTTAGTATAAATCTCAATAACATAATAATATCAAACTGAATAACAATAAACAAATGTTCAACTGCAGTCGTTAGATTGTGTATGTCATTAGAAAAAGTGCAGTCATGATCTTCATAAGGTAAAAAAACAAAACGCAGGGTAAAAAATCAATTTGATAGAAAACATAAATGACTGTTCAAACATCAATTGAGCCATTAACACAACTAAATCTCACGGCAGATACTAATCATCTGAACCAATTACCAGAACGATCACTTGTAGCCATTTAATTCAACTACATACATGTAGCTCACAGTGTGATACACTTTGTATACAATCAAGGCTCACCCTGTATACATTGTATGTACATAGATATATAGCCAAACTAGCCAATGACAAATGTTGGCTAAACATTTTGGTAACTGGCCAATAATATTTTGCATAAAGTAGCCTCTGTTTAAACATTATACTGTAAAATATGTTTGGAAAATTGGCTAATCATCATCTGAATTCTCATTTGTAGCCATTAACGCGTCTACATCATCATCATCATAAGAAGAACTGGAAGACAAATCATCCTCACCCTCGACAGACCGATCGTCATCAGAATTGTAACACGGAATTAATCATCATCGGAATGTTCACTTGTAGCCATTGACTTATATAGAATACTAACAGAGTTTGCCTATGAAAATGATATGGCAGGCAAACGAGCATAGTATTTTATTTATTACAAACCAACTGTAAACAAGCCGTAATGAAAGCTGCTGGTGTCGAAACCTACATTTTCTACGAATTGGGTCAACCAGCGATCTTTGTCACGCGTATGAATACCACAATTATATGTAAATGGAGTGAGCAGTTTGGAGTGCGCCTCGCTTTAAAACATATTCCCTTGCATTTTAATTAATTGTAATAAATTCAAAGAATACATTTCTTTACCACAACTGATGCTTTAATAACAATCCATACGCACATCCATTAACAAAGTCACGTTGTGTAGGGAAGTAAGATTTTGACGTTTGCCATTTCGACTGTCACATGACTTGCGTTCACATGATAATACATAGTTCTAAGATCCGCCTCTAACTACACCTTCGTTGCGCGTGCCAATATTAAACTAGTTAGATATTGAGTATTGTTATGACATGACCTATATCTTACACTGGAGTGTAATAAATCTACATCATCATCATGATCACCATCAGAAGAACTTGAAGACAAATCATCTGCAGTGTTTAACGAGTCCTCATCCTCTACGCAGTGATCACTATCAAAGTTGTAACACAGAACTAATCATCGTCCGAATGTTCACTTGTAGCCATTAACTTGTCTACATCATCATCATCATCATCATCAGAACTGGAAGACAAATCATCGGCTGTGTTTAACGAGTCCTCACCCTCGACAGACTGATCATCGTCAGAGTTGTCAGAATCACTTCCATTATTCCTCTTCCGCTTCCTGCTTACACTCGACAGACTGAACGGCGTCGAATCAATTTTCATCTTTCTGCAGTATTTCATGTAACTGCACAGAGCATTGTCGATAATTTCCTCCTTTTGACTTGCCGACCACGACAAATCATTCATCTTAATTAGCAGAAGGTCTTCAATCGTTTCTGACCTCCAGGACAATCTGCGGTCAGACAGCATGGCAGTCAGTTGTCTGAATCCTTGTTCTACAGTTCTGTTGCTGGCTCCAAGACACAGAACAATTTCTGCCAACAAGCACACATTCGGGAAAACAGTGATGCGGTATTGGAACATTTTACACCATAAAGAATTTGCCTTCAGTCCTTTATAGTAGAAGTCAACCGTTCGTTTGAAGTCTTTCCATTCATTCTTCAGCCTAGAGTGGTTAAAGCCAGCATGTTGGAGAGGAACTTCGAAATGATTTGCCATGAAATCCATGGATCGAAGTTCTGCTGCCGTGTCGAACCAGTTGGCTGGATCCAGCCATAGACTACTTTTGAAGAACTTCGATGAAAAGGACATGAAGCCATTCTGTAAGCAGTTGTTCAATTCCGGGATCACAGATGTTTTGAGGGAATGGATCTTGGCCGAGGCACCTTCCACTTTTGTCATGCCATTACACACTAATTGCACGAACGATGCGCTGGCATCCTCCATTTTGATGCTTACCTCTATTTTAATAGCACTATCTTTTTTACTGTCCTCTTTCCTCGACATCTTGATTTCAATTTGTGACAGAGCTGGGATGAGCTTGATGGCGTACGACTCTTCCAGATAGTTATCATCCTTTGACAACATAATATCTTCATTCTGAGCCGTCGTTCTTTCAACTGCTGGAAGAATATCGAATGCATGAATTCTGTCTTTCTCCACCAGCAGTAAGAATTCTGAGATATTGTCTAGAATCTGTTTCAATAGGCTGCAAGTGGAAAGAAAAGTGTAATTTTTCAATTTGTTTAAAATGACACTAATCTTTGGATGAATGCTTTTCATATCTTGGATGGTCAGAGAGTTTTCCATCAATTGAACAAGAACTGGCCAGTTGCGCAGAAGATGATCTAATGCTCGACAAAAATGATGAAAAAATCGAGTAGCACATACTTTGTGCATGCTGAATATTTGCACACCCAAGAGACATGCTAATTTGTCAAAGATGCATTTTAATGTTGCAGACTGCTTTAGGAGATAAAAGAGTGTTTGCAGGAAGTCCTTCACTTCACTGAATTCCTCACGCTTTAGCAGCAAATCTTTTAAAGTTAGCGTCACTCGATGTGAAACACGTTGGATGGGTATGAGCCACGGTCGACCATCGGCACAGATCTGGCTCAACAGTTCACTGTATATGTCCGTGTTCATCGCAGATCCATCACACGTGGACGAAACGACTGTCATTGTATACTGCTCAGGAGAAATCTTTAGTCTGGTGAGAAAACAGTCATCGATGAACTTCTTCAAGGCCTCGGCAGTCGCCTCCACGCATTGGTCACTATTTCGTATTCCTACACAGTAGTAAACAGGCACGCCACCCCGGACCAAACGCACAAGAACCATCTCTTTCTCTTCCCCGGTCTTACCCGCTTGGCATCCATCCGTTAACACGGCCATTGCATGTGATGCTCGTATCACCTCGGTCAACTTATTCCTCACAGCATCAGCAAGTTCATGGACAAACTCTCTAGCCTTGTCACTATTGTCCGTACCCGAGATCAACTGAACGCCATTGCTTACTTGGATTCTCACCAGGGTTTTAAAACTGTGCAGTGGAAGGTCTCCGACAGCCATTAGATATGCCGTCTGGAACAGTTTGCGGTAAGCTGCTTTCCCTTTGTCATGCACGTGACGGCGCGTGCATGTTGGAGGTTTTTTCTGCTGTTCTGGACCCGATTCGAGTAACGCTGCAGGATTGATGGATGAAGCTCCTTCGTTTCCAGCTGTAGTTCGCATTGAATTCTCCAGTGATTGGCTGATTCGGTGAGCAGTTGATGACATGTGGCGGATAACATTATGCTTGGACACATATTTAACTCCATTGACGTACCTCTCAATTTCCTTTTGAGCCAGCCCCTTAATTCGAGGATCTTTTTTTAAATGGCATAAGTGTTTGGTACACAACTTGCAGAAAACCTACAAAAGACAAAGAGAATTATTTCATTAAATGTAGTGATCAGGTACGGTACTTTTGATTGGAGGATAATAATGTTTGGTAATACTAATACTGTATTCATAGTACACAATGAGCACAAGTGAATATTTTGGACACGAGTGAGTTAAAATGTAGGAGTTATTATCACTGAAATGAAATTTGATGTCGCCTTGTAAAAACGAGGTCACTTACTTTGGACAATTTCTTAATTTGATATGTCAGTTATCAGGTTAAATGTATTGGTCCAGTTATTTCAATAGTGAACTTCTTGAAGTTCTTGCTATAAATTGTATCTAGCTTTGAGGTGTGTTTTAAGCAAAATGATTGTAATGTAAAGCGAAATTTGGATGCATTGCCTTAAAGTTAGCATATTTACAAAAATATATTTTGGAATAAAACAATAATAGATTAACATGAACACTATAAATAAAAATTACTTTTTCTTTTATCTTGAAACTTTTTTGTTTTATCTTCCAACAGATAATTATTGTCCTGTTTAGTAATAATTACTAGTTATTAGTAAAGGCTGTAGAATTCCAACTGTTAATAAATAAAAGCGATAACATATATAAAATTAATAAATTTGCTAATGTCATTTTGGACTGCCATTATTTTATTACCAGCCTTGCGTTCAATAGCGCGGGCGTTCTGCTACCGACACAAAACGTTTTGACACCGGTGTTTGCATATACATTAAATGAATGTGATGTGATAGTAGTACACGATGCGTACCAGTCAAATTGTTTGTATCGGTAGCAGGACGCCCGCGCTATTGAACGCAAGGCTGTTTTGGGTGATCGGTGGATGCTCAACACAAATACTTGTCACAAACGGTCACCACCCCATCCAATGAAAATGATGCCCATGGTGACAGTTGCCAGTTGCGGATCCAAAAAAAATCAAAATTTATTGGGGCGGGGGGCGGCGAGGCCAATGAAACATTTAGTAAGAGAATTTTCTAAACCAACGTTTATATAAAAAATGAAAATTAATATAATAATATAATACAATTATAACTCGCAGTATCGACGTCAACAATCGCGTAAAAACTTCGGGTCACATTTGTAGCATGTTTTTCGTAGATACATACAAAACATCGTCAGAAAAATCCGCCTTTTTCAATGGCCGACGATGGATTTTTCTGACGATTTTTTGTACGTATTTGCATTATTTGTTAACCTAAACTTATATAATTTGGACACTAAAATAGGTCTTTTTGGTATTTTAAAACATATTTACCTTTTTTCTGTACGTTAAATGAAACTAAAGTTATCTACGAAAAACACACTACAAATGTTGTGACACGAAGATTTTTAATTTATAGAAGACGTTGTAAATATAAGACGTTGTAAATATAAGACGTTGTAAATATAAGACGTTGTAAATATAAGACGTTGTAAATATAAGACGTTGCAAAAGGCCATGCTTCCTTTTTTTTTTTTTAGATGATTGGGGGCCATGTTCACTGCCGTACATGCTTAATAATAAAACGCGGCCATGTTTAGTATGAAGACGCGAGCCTGGGAAACCTACTTGTATTAATTACATCGTGTCGGATCGCTCCCTAACCAAGCTCATGCTCGCGCGCTAGTCAGCATGTCGAGATCCATGTTCATTTCTTCCTGATTGATATGTCATTCATTTCTCTCGAGGTCAAAGGGTTATGGAAATCGAACGCGTTCAGCGGCGCGCGCGCGCTTACCTCTTATTCCCGCCAATTATCCCGCGCCGCGAGGAGAAGAGAATAATATTCCCCACACAACGAACGATGTTTAGATGTTTAGATGTACTTTGTGCGTACGCGGTGTTTTCGGTTGGTTTTCCTTTTAGCATATTAAACTGCTTCGTAGACGCGAACACAAGCAAGTTGGTAAAGATAAAGATAAAGTTTGTTTGTTTAACGACACCACTGGAGGACAGATGCATGGTTATATTGACACATGGTCTCAGAGGAAATTTTGAGAGAACGTCATTACTGATAGATTAAAGGGACAGTGTGGAATATGTCCTTTGTTTGTTTGTTTGTTTAACGATACCACTGGAGGACATTGAATATAAATCAGCGGTTATTGAACGTCAGATGCATGGCTATATTGACACATTGTCTCAGAGGAAACGGGTTGTCGCCGCTACATGGGCTAGATGTATATCTTCTGTTTAGTACACAGCAATTTTGAGAGAACGTCATTAAAGGGACAGTGTGGAATATGTCCTTTTTACTCATGTACTGCCCCTTCAAGTGAAGCTACGTCCCGGAGCTGTGGGCCATGGGCAGTTGAGCTGTTACAGATTCTGACTGGGTTATATTTGTATTCTTGTGTTAAGAACACACACCCGGTCCCTACGTCGGCTCCAAATGTAACAGACCTCTCAACCTCCACTGAGGAGAACCGAACCAGGACCCTCTGTGTGAGAGTCAAGTGCTCTACGAACTGAGCTAAAGGGAAGTTCCCTCTAGCTGAAGCCAGTAGGAGCTCTTTATATCAACACTACTACAATATCATAACTAATCAGTACTTGTTGATAAAAGTATAAAAATCCTTGGAAAGCCTCAGATTTTGTACTTTCATCAACTCATAATGATAAGTTATGACATCAGAAGATACGAGGGTAGTGTCCTTTATTTACACTATAAAAATTACCAATTTGCTACTACAGTATTCACGTTTTGAGATAGGTTAGGACATGTTCATTGTACATGTACATACATATACATGTATACCATTTGTAATTATAGCAAAAGCTCTTTCATCAGACTGTATAACATTGAAGCACTCTTGAAATCGTTCAAAAACCTTTTATAATAATACTGAGAGACCATATCATGACAAGATGAATTTCTAATGATGTCTGATGCAATACTTTATTATGAACATGTTTAAATAAAATAAGACCTCATTGGTGAGGCAGGTTATTCTCACATTTTGCAAGTACTTACATGTAGTGTCACCACTGGACTGGCTCATGCGTGCATGTTGTCATTGCTTTGTCAAAATGTTCCTTGTACGGAGATTCGGGTTTGAACACAACACTTTTGAATTGATTATGACTGACTTGTACAAAGTATTGTTGTTATACATTGTATGTTTCTTAATGTAGTATAATTGAGTGTATAATTTTTATTATGGTGCTCAAATATTCCTGGTTTCTGCTGTTTTAAACTTTTACTGTGGTAGAACAAATTATCTATTGGTATTACCTGACTTAGTAAGAACCATTTTCTCTTGGTTGTGCCTTTGTCATGCACTGCCCCTAGTTTTGGAAAATGGGTATTATAAAATGATTTCTATCATCTCTCTCATTGGATAATTGATTAAAATATTGTTTGTTTCTCGGTTTTCAAATGTATTCTAATTTTAAAGATGAAATCTGCAGTCTAGTGGGTACACAGGCATTAGAAGCCATTTCGTTGTAAAAAGATACTGATACATACTCATATGCACAGCAATTAAATCTTCAAATCTGATTATACTGATTACAAATCGATAATGTTTATTAACCAATCAAATTTCAGAACATCACTATCAGTTTACAATTTGTTATCAACAGAAAAAACTAAGCAGGATCTATGGTTTCTGGTTGTGCCTTTGTTTATTGACATAATTATATTAAAACACTGCAAACAGAAAGGCTCATTATCCCTTTGCCTTTGTCATTGACTTTATACACTTTTTAAAATTCCAATTTCCCTGGTTTTGCCTTTGCCATTGAACTATAAAAAGTCCAATTTCCCTCGTTTTAACTTTGTCATTGACCTATATATATCTTAAAAACGTCCAATTACCCTCATTTTAACTTTGTCATTGACCTATATATCTTAAAAACGTCCACTGTCCCTTGTTGTGCCTTTGTCATTGACATAAACACCAAAGTATGGTCCACTTTCTCTTGGTTTTGCCTTTGTCATTCATACATTGGTAAGTTGCACGGTTTCCTGAATGAGCCTTCGATATTTACAAGCACCACATAATAAGGTTTACTGTCCCTTAGTTTTGTCTGTGTAATTGATGTACTTACATCGTTCACTTAAAGACATAAATACCTTAGTTGTGTCTTTGTTATCAGCAACCTATAGTTCCTAGTAGTTCCGTTGGTTTTGTTATTGAGAAATATCTCAGTAAACACGTCTTTTGGTTTTGAATCATTCTGATTAAAATTAGTATATAATATCTACTATTGTTACAGGGAATGTTAGATAAGTAGTTTCAGGAAAAACTAACATTCCAGGGAATGCAATACTAGTAGTTCCATGGAATGCTATTGTTCAGGAAATGCAATACTAGTAGTTTCATGGAATGCTATTGTTCAATGAAATGCTACACTCGCTGTTCCATGGACTGCTATCATCCATAGAATGCTATCGTTCCAAGAAATGATTGTGTATGTTAGAGATTCGAAGTTTAATCCCATTGGTTTTGAATTTGTCATTAACTTATATACCCAAGTCCCAGCCCTTAATAAGATCCACACTCCCTTGGTTTTTCCATTGTCATTTAACCCCACTGTCCCTTCATTTTGTCTTGTCACTGACAAACACCTTGATTTGGTCCACTGTTACCTTGTATTGTCTTTGTCACTGAAACCTGTTAGAAAAAATCCAAATCCTTTTATCTGCAGTTCTTGTTATAATTAATAAATGTAGTATAGTGGTTTTCTGATCAAATTTCATTAATTAAGATACCTGATGTTAAATTTCGGTTCATGATAACTAATCTGTGTATATTTGATACGTTGTGGCTAAGTGATAATGTTAACTTATCCATTATTTATGGTATTTTATCTTGATGTACTTAAACTATTTATTTATACTATTTGCTTGTCCTTTTAAACCAGACGATATTATAAAATATTTATATATAGCACTGAACAGTCAACTATTCTTTATGGAAGTGTTTGTTTTTCATGTGCAGATAGTTAGAACTTAGTGTGACACGTTCAAGAAGTCACGACGTGCATATTTGCATATATTAACTGAGGCGTGTTCAGAGAAGAGATATATTTTGCGAAATCTCGCGTGTAATTTAACACCAATCGTGTGCTATCATATCACATTCATTTAATATTTGGTACAAAAACCAGTCTAGCGAGTACTCGCAATATATATATTATTTGTTCTCTGAACACACGCCGGGATGCACTTGAGTTTGTGCATTAGGTGCCGTTCAAATATTATGTAACGTTATAAGGTGTATGGGCTGTGATTCCTGTTGCCAAGTCATCTCGAGTTTATTGTAATATATCGTATCCGTTGTATGCACAGGTAAAGATAAAGTTCGTTTAAAGATACCACTGGAACATATTGGTTATTAATCAGCGGTTATTGGATGTCAAACGCACGGTTATATCGACACTTGGTCACAGAGGAAATATGCTGTTCCCACATAGGCTAGTTTTCAAATAACTGCAAGGGATCTTTTAGGTGTACGTTCCCACAGACAGGAAAGCACACACTACAGCCTTTGATAGACCAGTCATTGGATCACTGGTTGAAACGGGAAATAACCCAGCGGTTCCGCTTAGGAGGATCGATCATTGACCTATCGAATTTCAGGCGGACGCTCTTGAGCTGAGCTGAGCTACTCCCCGCTCCCGTATACACAAAATGTGCCTGTGTTAACGGGTTCTTTTCCCCGGTTTAGATTTGATATTTGGGTGGATAAATAAACTCAAGCTTAAATACAGTACTTGACGTCATCGTACAGTGACGGTGCAACATACTTTTGAATATTGGAGGAGCATGATATCAAGCTTAATCTAGCCGTTTTGTAGAACTTTACATAATATTTGAATACCTTTGGACCGTACACTTGACACGTCACCAGTGCTTATTAATTGTCATAAGATTGAACTATTTTGTTGCTATAGAACAAACATAACCACAACTCATTCTAGTCTGTATAATTATTTAGTTTGAGTTCATTTGAAAATTAAAAAAATATTTATATATATATGTGCTTGCTTGTTCTTCTTGTTCTTCTTGTTCTTCGTCCTCGGTCAATTCTTTCTAAAAATCGACACCAGTGGCTCGCACGAAAGTCGCCATTTTTCGAAATGCCGCAAGGTCGCCGTAGTGATTTTCCTTCATGCCTAATGCCTAATTCACATTTGGCCCGGGCGCCGTGCGATAAATGGGTATACGATTTTCCGTACGATTTTTGAGGTATCGTAGGTGGCTACGGGCTACAGCGTATCATTTTAGCGCGAAAAGTGCGATCACGTGACGATGAAGAGGATTCATTTCCGTATAAACAGAAGAGAAACATTGTACTTGTTTATCTACATAATGGTATACACTTATTATTATATATGATTATAAACATCAACAGATCTCAACGAGGAGGTAGCATCTAATCATATAGATACTTATAGATATTATACCATATTTAATTGGCCTAACCGAACTGAGCTATCTACCAAAACTTTGTCCTACATGATTAACCCCAGATGCAAAGCTATTACGAGAGGAAGAAATAGAATAT
>JAULBR010093848.1:0-11975 GCA_032355825.1 Melanodrymia aurantiaca
CTCTCTCTCTCTCTCTCTCTCTCTCTCTCTCTCTCTCTCTCTCTCTCTCTCTCTCTCTCTCTCTCTCTCTCTCCACGGTTGTATCATCATTGAACAAGGCATACACCATCTTTGTCGTTGACTTTAATAGTTTAAACCAAAAACTCTGAGAATTAATTTATTATGGCCTGAACGTGTTAATTAAATTTTTTACATCTAATTTGCCATTTTACCAATCACTAAAAAACACATTCAGCGGATATGACGTCACTGGTTTCGCGCGTGTCAATTCTGCCGTCTTGCGCCGAGCGTCGTTTTTGGCGTTTTACCTTTGATACTAGGATCAGTTTCTTTGTTTGCATTAATTTGCAGTTGTCGCCCCGGACAAGACTGACGTCTCTGTCGGCTGTGAATGCAGGACGACTTTGTAATCTTTCTTGTGTTGAAATATCTTCTCAGAAAACACTCAAATCCCTTCTCGATAATCAAATGGTTCGCTGCTTTATTCTTCTCAGGCAATTCGATCTCCAATTGCGTCCCTTGGCACCGTTGTCGTTTTGGGGGCGCTGTTTACACTCATTTGCCAGCCACGGTATAAACATAAGGCAAAGTGTGCCAAAGGATTTAGATACGAATTCTATAGAAAGAGTAAATGTAAAAAGCATTACTGTGTTTGTCGTCTGTCATGTTTGTGGTATCAACAGGAGATCGCCAATTACCATAAGCGTTGATACAAAGGAATACAGTTACCGGCAGTAATCAAGTGAAGAAAGTCGAAACCCTCCGAGGGCCATCAGGCCAGATCGTCTGCTCTCGGCGCGTGGACTAACGTGATTGATGGTACACAAAGTATAATATTTGCCCAATCTGCTGGGAACAATGTTGCAAGCATTTCATATCAGAATTTCACCATTCTGAGACCAGAAGATGCAGGTGAAACTTTTTAAAGTTAAGATTAAAATGACCACTTTGCAAAAATGTTAAAATAGTTGAAATCTAAATCAGTGACATAGCCCAAAGCGTATCTCTATACACGAAACAGATTCGATGACATTTTTAGAACAAAGTCGAGATCGTTTGAACTCACGAACCGGAGCCAAAGCAGTGATGATAATTATGAGGCGTTCATGAAAATGAGTGTACACATGTATTTTGCGCCACCCATGACACCCACCGTAAGCAAATATATGGGTATAGACATAGCATATATGATTTACGTCCAGAATCAAATATACTTTATTTAATTTCTTTGGCTGATTACTTATAATACAGAACTAAATCCACGCTGAAAACGCATGGACAAGGACACCAGAAATATTACAAGCCTCGTCACCTGATATGGTTTGAAATGTATCCAAATGTAATCATTAATACCAGTGACAGCCAAAAGCGTATCTCCGCACAAGACAGATTCATAGGGAAATTATGACAATGGAGATGGCATGAGCCCAGAAATCACATCTAAAGCTGTTAATATACCAGTAAGGGGTAACTGAGGTACATTGTTCAGATAGTTCTAGTCGACAAGATTAAAGAGAATCACTCACAATTTTGGCGCGACCACGTGATAACGTGGAACGGATGCGTACAAACAGAGGAAAGAAACTCTTCCATTGTTTATCTACATAATTTCATAAATTTATTATATGATTATAAACATCAACAGAAATGTTACGTAAATTTGTTGTTCTTCTAAATTATAATTTGTCTTTTATTTGTTAAAATAATGTTTCCTCTTCCTACAATGAAAGTACAAAATGATTGGAATATGAATACATATAATTTATAAAATATAGGTATACTTTATTATATTTACGAATTTTTTTTACGATAACATAATTTATGCTATTTTATATGTATGATACATGGTATGATCAGAATACTAACAGCAAATCTTTCCAATACTCGGTACAGTAATTCAAGGTCACGACATTTATTCGAATCCATGTGTCTTTCCATTTTCATAAAAATGCTGCCACAACAAACGTTCCGATCTGCGGCAACTCGTCTGCCAGGAATGGAGAGCATGCACGCGCGAAGAGGCGCCAATGAACGCCGCAACCTCCGCGCGAGCTTTTCCGCGCCACTCGATACTGTATCCGAGCATCCCGCGCGAACAGGATACATCCCACGACATCTGAAATAATAACAAAACCAAAGGCCGATGCTTTATTCGCCGGCTTGGGAGGCATCATATAGAAACCATGTGACCAATATCACATGAAGCAATAATATCCATATGAATTCCTCGGCCAGTCACATCTGACATGAATAATGCACAATTTGCCCGACACCCATTTGCCCTCTTTATAGCACACAAGTCGCATTAGCTGCTTAAGAAAGAAAAACATAAATATCCATTCTTCCATCGGGCTGGAGCACGTGTATTTACAGTGTGCACCACTGATCGGCGCGACCACTTTCCACACAATTGGCACTAAGTATTTGAAAATAAATCTAGTCGTAATTATATTCAATATTCGACGGATGTGGACCAGAGCGCACTAAATTCGTTAAACACCAGACCATACCTCAAAGCATGTTAACGTAAATAGTGTAATGGCGTATCAATTATTGTACGCATTGCAATGCTAAGACATTTCTGGCCACTTTATAATCGAGATCTAAAAGCAGCTGAAGTGTCCATTCCAGAGACAATGCAAACGATTGCACTAACATGATATAGAAAGCTTATTTATCCAAGTATCAGATCACAAGAAACAATGCAAATCTGTATAGGTCCGATGCTATCGGGTATACACATCTGATATTATGCTGTGGAAAATATGCATAGTGTATCTCCGTACAAGAGTCCAAAGAATATCAGAAGAAAGTTGAGATAAATTAGTATTAAAACTCTGATGATCATGCCTGATTCTGAAGTCCACACTTTAGCGAACTGTGTTTGAATTGGAACTCGTGTGTCCGAGGTTTGAGTCTAGACTAACGCATGGAGTTTAAATCTTGGTTCATGCATGTCTGAGGTTTGAGTCTAGACTAACGCATGGAGTTTAAATCTTGGTTCATGTCTGAGGTTTGAGTCTAGACTAACGCATGGAGTTTAAATCTTGGTTCATGTCTGTGTCTCCAGTCCACGCTTTGGCGAATTGTTATGGTCTAACCATTTCACCACGGAGATCATAATTATGATTCAGTATGAATTAGAACTTTTATGGTTTAGTTTTTACCCAAGTTTACGCTTATGGTTTAATTTTCAATCCATAATTTAGCACATGGATTTGAATCAGGACTAGCTTCTTTTCTACAAATTATTTAATTCAAATTTAAAAATACAAAAATATTTGGTAATATCTTTTTTAAAACGTTTAAGCTTTCCATTTCGTTCATCATTTGAGTTAAATGGTAACCTATGCGTAAAACAATAACTATATGACATTAAATAATTTCATTGAAATTATAAATATATTTAATGTACAAAACATAGTTATTTGCTTTTGACATTTAGATACAGGCAAAAGGAAAATACATGTATGTAGCAAAATGCTATTTTAATGTAGCGTTTGTTTCGTGGTGTTGAAAACGGTGCGAGTTGGTTTGCCGTATGTGAATATCATAGTCCATAACTACATCACCTGGCTTACATTGGACGTAGCTACATTTTTTCGAGTTGGTAGCTATTATTGTTCCGTGCTTGTTCTGTCTACGAAGTGATGACTGTTATTAAAGCCACAAGTTGCACACCTGTCGTCCATGAGCAGGAGAGCGGTGCGCGATACTGTGTCAATAACTCAGTGACATCCGACAACAGATAGCTATCATATACGCCACTGAATGCCTCCAGCAATGGAGCTCGTGGGGGTCGTGAAACAGACCACTGATTGGGATGTCGATGGCCGTGTGCTCAATTCTTCACAACAGTAACCTTTCTTCTTTCCTTTTAAATGTGGGTATGTTGGATAGGTCGACTGCAATTTTTTTCTAGAAAGAATTTTGAAAACAAAGTTGAACGTTTATAATTTTTAATATGTGTATGTGTTGGGTACCATGATTAGCATACCACTCACCATCCCTTATTTCAACCTTGTACTGGTAATCTAATTTCAGAACATGGGTTGGGTTTGAGGGGGAAGTCGGATTTTTTTTAATAAGGGCGTTGTAAATGTTGATAAAAAAAAACAGTGTCTCATATTTCATGAAGACTTTGATACCAACTACGACTTTCCCAAAGAAATATTATGTGTATGAAAACGATATTGTTCGTCGTATTTCTCACCAGATAATGGACAAAGCAAACAACTCATCTTTAGACCATCTCCCCTCACCACAGCGGGAACCCTCAATCCTAGACAGTTCCGATAAGCCGCTAGGGGTCGCATTTCATCCTCCTCGCCAGCAGACACAATCTGCTACAAATACTCAGTAGCCAATATGTAAACAGTTTGCTCATTTGTTGAGTGTTTCTTTTGTTTCCCATGTCTTCTGTATAGGCAAGAAATTGACTGTAACTAGCATTTGTTGATAAAGGCGAAGTATTTCACTTAGCGTGCAATGTGAGCCATGTCGATTTCTGTCGCCGCCGTGCGTGTGGCATGCGCAGACGCTCCGTGTCAGATGATCCCTGTAATATACATCTTGCAAATCTCTATCATTATCAATAAAAAGTGTTTCACGATTATTATTTTCTTCACTTTCTGTCTTCGACTCGGCTCGGATGATACAGTGTATATTCAAACACTGTTAAACCAACGTCCAGAGCTTGTTAAAGGGGGATGGTCAGTTGCAAAAATGGCGTCTCCCGCCAAAAATGTTGAGTGATTTGTATGTCGTAATAGTACTAATACGTGTATATTCGTGTGTACGTTAAGCTAGAAGCACATACACTATTACAATAAATAATGTCAGTTAGTAATACAAAATAAGGGAAATCCTTTTCCGTCTAGTCGACGGAACATGGCTGACGTTATCATTCTTGGAGTTCAACTCACGAACGCACTTTTTTTATCGGTTTCCTCCAACTTTGTAGTCCGCCATATTGAACCTGTAACGTGGATTGTTTTGTAGAGTTTTTCATTGATTTATTTTTAGACTAATTTTAATGAAAGCTCAGATCTCGCATATGACATTTTTAATATTGCTGAATTTTGTGAAACAAAATATTTTTAAAAATCTAATTAATTTAGAGTTGTCTTTTTTACAAACAAATGTAAGAGTAGCAAAATCAGCCTATATCAACTATGATCATACCCCTTTAAGGGGTCTACTCACGACCAATATTCCACAAAAATACGCCATAAATATATTTGCCAACTGAGTTGCCACTAATGCATCAATACGCGCACACGTATATTATAAACATTTTTACTGGTCAAATGTCAGACGTAAAATAAAAAATTGTCGATAATTTTGTATTTACAACTAACCACTCAATATTATCAGCTGGTTATTGAGAAATCGTCAATGAAAATCAACCCGACTGAGAAAACCATCAATATCATCCATACACAGTCAATAATATTGTCAATACCTAAATACTGCACAATAATATTGATCGTGTATAGGCCCTTTTATGCTCGCTGTGACATTTGGCCGAATAATTTACACAGACATTAATGAGTTTAAGACGGGTATCTCTTTAATTATTAAAATTAGCATTTACTTCCATTTTCTTATTTATAAATTCTATATGTCTATATCCATTGTGTTTCTGGTCATGCCGTTGGCTATGGTAGTTAAATTATAATGCTATAGACTTTGCCTGCAACAATTTGTATCGTAGTAAACGGTTGTATAGACAAAAGTCCACTGACCAAATCAAATTACTTTAAAGGTAATTAATATTAATATACTAAGAAGCAATTACACATGTATAATTTTAATGATGAAAAAGGCTACATAACAGGTTACAATACCATTTAAAAACTAAATTTATTAAAACATCGCTGTTTGCCTTATAATTAAAAATACAAACTGCGTATACCTACATGTTGTATACTTCCTTTTACGCATACATTGCCATTATGCATGGAAAGGACTGTTTTTGTGGGTTATTTGACAAGTTTAGATGCGAAACAGAGGTTACCCATATGGCGCAAAACCTTCATGACCTATTCCATTTTAGATCGAGGAAAACACCTCAAGACTTCTTTAATCTCTAGCAAGTATTCAATGTTTGTGGATAAATCAGGATGTACGGGAAGTGAGAGCCATAGCGGAATTTAGATTGCAAAATGGCGAATCGATTTGTGTTAAAAGTTGTATAAACGTCCGCCGATAGCTGTTGATAACGGAGCTTGCGAGTGTATGGGGTATACGCTGTAATTTGTGATTTAATTGACGTTATTACATTTGAGACAATTCTTTTTATTTGTGAAAACTACGATATTAGAATATACATATTTGCATAACTTAATATACTTATTTATTCTGTTAAAATGGTTTTCACATTCTGCTTTTCTTTTTGTGAATAGTACATGCTTTTAAAGATAATTATTTGTATATCGGCACTATGAACTTAAATAAACTTTTACAATATTAAAGATAGGATAACTACTTTCATAGTTTGTTTTATAAATTCATGTCATAAATATCTAAATTATATTTCATAGTTTAATTTATAACTGTCATGTAATAAATAGTTTAATTGTACTTCCACCGTTTACTTAATAAATATACAAATATATTAACCATGTATAAATAATTTAATTTATAAATGTTATGCAATAAAATAGTAAAGCTGTATTTCAGTTGTATGTTTATAGCTTAATTTTCAACAGTGACTGTCCTACAATAAATAGCTGAACTGTACTTTCAATATTTAATTTATAACTGTTATGCCACAAATAGCTACACTTCAGTTTCACAGTTTAAATTATTATTGTCATAAAATAAATATTTAACTTAATTTATAACTACCAAGCAATAAAAAAACTATTTTCATTGTTTAATGTATATCTGTCTTATAATTAAAAAATTAAATTGAATTTTCATAGTTCAATTTATAACCATCATAATAACAAAAAGCTTAATATATAATTTCAAGTTTAATTTATAGCTGTCAAATAATAAAAATTTAAAGTGTAATTTCATTGTTTAATTTATAACCCTCCTGTAAATAACAGTTTATCTGTAATTTTATAGTTTAACTTGTGACCATTACGCAATAAAAAAAAATTAATGTAATTTTATAGATCAATTTATAACTGTCCTACAATTGAAACTTACAGTGTAAATTCGTAGTTTAATTTATAGTTGTCCTAAAATAAATACCTTACCTATAATTTTTATTTTGATAGCATAATTTCTATAAAATTTAATGGCAAGCAATACATAACTGTACATGAACTTTTATAGTTTAATGTCTAACTGCCTAGCAATAAGAACTTAAAATGTTATTTGCAACGTTTGTGTTTAATTTATAAATGTCCGGCAATAAATATTTACAATTATTGTTGTGCAATGTATATTTTTATATGCACATTCAGGAGCATTCCTAGAAATGTTAGCAATATGATCTGTGTTTACAACATAACTTTACTAAATGTGTTACTCAAAAAAATAAGAGATTTTATTATGGTACTGAGCATGTCTGAATATTTGAAAATGTTGAACAGTTGGTTGTCTTTTAATCCCCGTAACGCCCTCCCACCTTCATCCAACAATCTTGCACACGACTGACGTTCCTTTTCAAATTCAGTTTTATGCTTTAATAATAATAATAATAATAATAATAATAAATTTTGTCAACATTAATTTTGTTTATAAGTCTTTTTCTCCTCTATTCGTTTTGGCGGCTGAATGCAATAATTCAAGGATATATCTACCCCCTCCATTCTCTTATACCCTGAACTTGTAGCCCGTGTTTTCCGATGTCTGTGTTGGCTGGACTGTGATATTGCATTCCATGCACGCCATTTCGTCTCATGGCTCCTTGCTTCGTGTAACACGTATGTCTTGTAGCGTTTTCAGTTTGACACAGCGGTTTGGTAAATATGGGAGTTATCTCGATACGAACTCTGGGTGGTGACACAAAAGTTTGTCTTTCCATTAGCCAACACGACAGACGTGTGTCACTTAAGTCCCGCGCTGACAGGCAAGGATTTGTCAGTTTATGTTTTCGAATGAACATGTCAACGCGCCTGTTAACAATATGGAATGCTGCCTTGAGAAAGACTATTTTTTTATATCAATATATATTTTTAATTCTTTATATCATTTTTTATTTTTCTCAAATTTTACTGTTTAAAAAAAATATCTTTATGTCATTCTACAATTGTTTTTTTAATTTACATATTTTTAAATTTTTGTGTCATTTTACAATTTTCTCTAACTTTCCTAATTTTATTTTCTTCCTTTTATGTTTCTGTTCTTAATCCCCGATTCAGAATGTCAAATACACATGTGTATACGTCTTATAATACTTTGTTAGTACACGAAGAATTGGCCTGTAGACACAACATATGCCGTACATAAATGAATTGTAAATAAGAGTGACTGCGTAGATGTTATTCACAATTATGTGTCTACGCATAGTGTAATTATGCACTAAATTCAGCTCTGTTGACAATGAATCAGTTTTAAAACATTAAATGTTAATTATATTTAGGTTTTATTTTGGTAACGGACACGATTATGGTGTGTGCTATAGGCTTAATGTTCAATTAGACATTAATTTGAATAATATTTTGGTGTACCATATTTTGATTAAATTATTTAATATATTTGAAATGTTTAATTTTTCCAGTAATGAAATAAATATAACGAAATTAACAAATCAAATTTTCTGAAAATAATTATTTGTCTATACATGTATTATTATTAAACTATATTGTATAATAATTTAAAAGTCAGTGAATTTTATTTTAACTATAAAAAAGTGAATTTCACTTTATTATATTTTTAAAGTAATATTATATACTGTGCAAATATTCTATGTACAATGTCTTACGTGGGAATGTTTCTGGTATTTTTCAGAATTTGTTTTCGGATTTCATATTATACAAATGTCAATAGCGCGGTATGTTGTTGATAATTATACATAATAATTATAAATAGTGGCGCCGAAAAAAGCATTAAACCGAAACCAGAATAGATTACCTAACTTGAACCCCAACTGCTAGGCACAGATTTATTTTGTTTTATATTGTCACAATTTCAATGGGAAATTATTAATGCCGAAAAAAAAAGTTAGAACTCTTATTTGGATTAATACACCACTGCTATATTAGTTTTTAAAAAGTATGTTTGAATATATTATGACATTTTTGTTCCATCATATTAAAGTGTGTCACCTTAAACAATCTATAATATTGATACATTGGTGCGCTGATATGAAAGTGAAGTACCACTCTTCTTGGTGGGATCATTGAATGGCATGTCGCCAGCTGACACCCGACATGGTAGGAATTGGTTACCGGGCACCAGACATACTCCGTGGAATGTGTTCGCTTAGATACACGAATATTTACCCGCTGAAGACAATGAGTAATGATCTCCACCCTAGAAGACCGGTTTCCTCGACACTGTCCGCCTTGTTGACACTGTGACGACGGAAGATAATGCAGCACTTGGAGGTTGTTACCAGTCGAAGTTGTCACCTGTGATAGAACTGTGTTTCAGGGTAATGGATTGAGGAGACAGGGAACGCTTGTGGTTTTAAGCACTCTCCTGTGCATGGCCGTGCTGGTTTGGTCTTGACAGTTACCTGTGATAGATACCCGTAAATACCCGACCTTTGCCACTGCGCGTGAACCAGTCCCCGTGGTGTACTTGTTACACCACTGGGCTCAAGACTTGTAGGTACTGGGTTCGAATCTCCCTCGAGGTTGTGGTAGTCTTAACCGGTTGCAACCCAACTGAGTTCTTCACAAGTCTCAATGGGCAGGTGTACATCACATACTGGCCGTGGTATGTACTGTGCTGTCTTTTGGAAAGTGCATATAAAATATATCTAGCTACTTGTGAAATAAGAGTAGCATGTTTCCTCTCATACCAACACTAGCTTCTGTTCTGGACACAGTCGAGTTAGCTGGACTGCGTGGTCATGACACGGCGCGCTTGAACCTTAGTTGGATGTAAGCACGTAAATAGGTTACAACACATTAACGTATTGTGGTAGACGTCTCATTTCTTTCTGGTCTTATGTTTCCATAATGTCTTACAATCTCATTTCAGATTCTTATTTACATTGTGTCAGTCTCTATATTTATGTGCTTATTATTTAGTATTCAATCATCATTAAACAAAGTGACATAAGTGATCAGTATATTTATTATTATTGTGAGTTTTAATGGTATCTTTTGCAAGGAGAACAAATAAACAGTCCAATGTTGTCCACCCCCCCCCCCCCCATTTTGTTTCTAACAGCGATGACACCGAGTGTTCATGAAATGTTTGGCTTGTTAAAATATTTCAATTTGTTATTTGTTTGTCTATATTTGGTCTAAACCACATGTATGATTATTATAATGTAACTAATAATGATGTATGTCTGGCTGCCTTCATTTAATTCTGATATTATATGTATTAATTCGTTAACTCTTCAGTCCGTTCATTCGTGAAATCTTCATTCATTATAATATTATTACCAGCACAAGATTATGAGCTTATAAAAGGCCAAACGTGAATCCATCTCCATGCAACAATGATGACATATGATGATACTTAGATGTTTTTGCGCAAATGAAATCTCGGTCGACCTCACCCCTTATCTTTGTAACACTTGCTGTATTATCGCCATAACAACTGTTCTGCGTGTTTAACAAAACTAGCTTATAAAGCAATAGAAGAAGAAATCTGAGAATATTACCCTTCCAGATCTGAAAATACGCCGTGGTCAATTTGGTATCGTTTGGTAACCTATCTGAAAGAATTCTGAGATGGAGAGCCTTCTGACAGCTGTTCTTTAAGCGGAAATCGCGCGCAATTGGCCATATTTATAATCTGCAGTATTAACCTACCACGCTATTATCAAATGAGACAGCTGTTCAAAGCTAAACTGTCGAGCAATTGGTGGATTCAAGATGGAACTCAGGCGTGATTTGAAAAGTCAATGTTCTTGTAGCTGGATAAAAACTAGATTGAGCTATAACACTACGTTAATTTCATGGCGATGTTCTTCTCAGGTTTAATTGTATGGTGAAAACATAATATCGGTAGAATTACTCGAAAAAAATACTTATAAATTATTAACAAAATATTTCATTCTTAAAGTTAATAATTTGGAAACATATTTTTAATATTAGCCATAGACAATTATTTTTATTTTTATTTTCTAATTACTATTTTGGTTGCCGTAGCAACTGCCTAATGCGTAGTATAATAGAAACGAGATGAACTCCATCTGCGTTTATAGCAATAATTTAATTTGGCTAATGGATATAATAGAACGAACATGGTAAAGAGATTTCAAAGTTAATAGCTTACTATACAAGACCTGGTACGGAAAAGAAAAGAAAAGCACGATACAGACCGTTATAAATAGGGTATAATTATTATACGATACACGATAGGCTCTCAAAATAGGCATACAAAAGGAATGCAGGTCATATTAATTTATGAAGCATTATTGTAAATAATAATTATGCTTGTTGGCTAAAGTTTGCTCTAACGTGAATTCTGCCCATGATATTAGAATAAAGTAGAGCAATGAGCTAGCGAATTAATGGATATAAAGAACACGTTACCCGATTCTCTGTAGTGTAGAATGAAGTTTACAAAATGGCGGACAGTATTTCCTGTAAAGAACTATGGCTAAAGAAAACTGTTTTAGCGGATCCTTGTGGTTTGCTATAGCCGATATTTACAGTATTATTTCAAAATTATTTCACTAGTCTTTCAATTATAATATAATTGATAGGACCAAATAATAGAGAAAGGTATCACTTTATTGCGAATATTTATACTTAATACCTCAATAATTAAACATAAAAATTATTGCACAATTACCTCATGCATCTAATATAAACAGACAGACAAAGATACAGACATAGAGAGAGAAAGAGAGAGAGAGAGAGAGAGAGAGAGAGAGAGAGTTATAT
>JAULBR010093859.1:0-11974 GCA_032355825.1 Melanodrymia aurantiaca
TTGGGAAACACTTTTTGTCACATATTTACGTTTACGACCACAACTAGTCGTAAATGCTTTGTGAAACAGGCTCCAGTATGTTAAAGGCACAGTTCCGAGTTTGAAGGTGGATGCCACCGTACGTTTGTATCTAATGTTATTTGTAACATTGACAGAGCGTCACATTTTGGTGGATGGTGGACATGTACAGCCTGTTAGAGATAGTATATTTGGTAACAGATGTGTGGTGCATGGGATCATTTAGATTGCATCCCCAACTTGTTTCTTGAAGAAACAAATTTTTTGGGCAAATTTAAAAAATAAAATCTGTGATGTTTGTATATGTACGTTAACATTGCCATGCATACTATTGTTTGATTATTCTCATTATATTAGCGCTAAACACTGCTTTTTTCTGTTTTTAGATATCGTTGTATATACCATATTTTGACACCCAATAGCCGATGTCTTTTTTCGTGCTGGGGTGTCGTTATAAATCAGTCCATTTGAATTAAATTGAATTGTAACATAGATGTATGTTGCTTAAAATATAAATATAATGTGTTTCTGGTCATTCAAATTATTATAGTAGCTTAATGTGTACTTTTGTCTCAAATAATTTGTATCGTACTAAATTATTGTAGGTAAAAATCCAAGGACCATAAGCTACTACAAAAGCATTAGATATACATAATTTTATATCTGTATTGCAAGTACATGTAATAAAATATAAGTAAATGTTAACTTTCACAACTACAAATAACCAGAAATAATGTTGCAAATAGTATTAGAAGCGAACGTAGTGTGACATCCGTTTTAAAACTCGGGAGTGTGCCTTATAGACTAGATCACTCGATGCAAGAAACAGCAATATTGTAAAACACATCAAATGTAGCAGTGTCTGTATCCCTGTATAACTCTCGCTCTCTCCCTCTCTCCCTCTCGGACAATACAGGAACAGATACACTCGTTTCGTAAACTAAGTCTGACACACTCGCTCATTATAATAATCTCTCTATGTATCGTAGACGATAAGTCACAAGTCACATGGATTCACGTGTTGTCTGGAATTACATATTACAATGTCCCTTGTGAAATTAATGTTGTCTGTCATGAGCTTTAACTCTGCGGTACACTCGTGAGGGACAGATAGTACACAGTTAAGGGTGTCGAGAAGGTTATTGTGCTTACTACTAAGAGAATGATAGTTATTGACAAATTGAAGTTTGTTCGCCTTCCAATATAGCGACTGCCATTTCAAAATGCACAACAATAAATCAGAGAAACGTCAGAATACTCGAGAACGAGATAGAAATTACCATCCATCTTTTTTCTTTATTGATGTAAATATTTATTAAAACTTTCAAAACCATCTTCGTAATAATTATGCAAGTTAAATGTGTAATTAGTTATAATTTTATCAAATAAAATACACAATCAGTTCAACTCAAACGCACCATTAGAAGTAAACTCAAGCTAATAAAGATTTTCCATCAGTATTTGTTTTTTCCCTGTATGTTGCGACTAGGACAACACAAAGAATAGACATTAAGAGCGTGAGTATGTTCCACCTGTATATCATTCGTGTTTTAGATAGTTTTATTTATTTAAATTTTAATTGAAAAAGGTTTATATGTTGTACCCAGAAACACACCAAAGAAGCATGGTCACAATTAATTGAAGGTATTTGATAATTGAATGAAGTTTTGGATATTAGCATTAGGGACGTTCACGATATTTAAGATGAATGAATACCACCGTATGTATCCACCTAAAGCGGTGGTAACATATTTCCGGTTAATGCGTTTTTAGTATCACTTTTGTCTACCATTATATTTTACGATACAAAGCTCGATATTAACCTTCTATAGCAGAACGACACTGAATATACAGATCTATACATGTAGCAAGAAAATGCAAACAAATCTTACTTTTAACAATTAAAAAGTTTACTAGGAAATATACGGTGATCAGGTGCAGATACACCCATCTTAAAACCGGTAATGTTCCTTTAAATATGAAACTGATATAATGGTTGTAAACTTTCATTTCTATGAACTACCGTTAAAAAACATGGGGTGAGAGATGGAGTGACAAGCTATATATTATATTATAAAGATGTTAATACTAACCAAATTTGCGTTGGATGGTGAGACGCACGGCTCCTGGTAACCACTATCTGGAGATTTCATCCCATAATTCTCGGATCCATTAGAATTGACGTACTGTTGTAAGTTCTGATTCTGATACGTGTACTGCTGCTGCACATAGCGTTCAACCATAGACACGCCTTGCTGCTTTTCAATGTCCAAACTGCCCACAACCGTCGGAGAAGTCGGGTACACATAGTTCTGGTTATGGTTGTAATACACATTGTTTATTGACGGTAGAGGCTCAATGTTTTGTAGCGGTTGAAGTACTTGGAAGTACTGTCCCTGTGAAGACTGGACTATACTGGTCGGGGACATGGCAGTCTGCATTCCGGATGTCAAAGGTACGGAAACCACACTGGAGTCGGCTTCGTATGGAGGAGGTAGTTCACCGTTCAGCTGGTCCAAGAATCCCTCTTGTTTAATAGGAAAACTGTGTACCTTGCCGTTCATGGCAGTCGTATCGTCTGTGTACTCCTGAACCGGCGAGTGAGGTTCCGCTGCAGCATTGGAGGAAAGAGTTAGTCCATTCTGATTCATGCGTTGTTTCAGCTTCTCGTTAAGAGCTAGGACGACCTTCTTTGATATGTCATTACCTTTAGCATCCTGTACAACATCGTGGACAGCGGGAGGAGAAGATGTATCGACTTGTCCTGGCTGGGGACAGGTCGGCGGAGGCGATCCCTTGTCGCTTGCAGAATGTCGCCCATCTTTTAACGTCAGATCTTTAGGCTCAAACGAATTTTTATCAAACGTTGCCTCCAGCTCAGTGGCCTGGCTGTTAATCATGGCTTGATGTCCGCCATTGTGCACTTCAGGAGCAGCCGACACCTGGGAACAGGCAGATTTTGCTGCCAATTCGTGTTTGATTTTCTTCAGAACTTCTTGTGGAATTTGAACAAGCACGCTGTCGTTACTGTCCTTAACCTGCCGAAAAACAATTTAACTATATGTACTTAAAAATTAAATATGTCTGTCTAAATAGAGCGTGAAGTGGATAACACAATTGATGTCTACCGGTCCAATGACGGTATGATGCATGTTAGCACCGATAACTAGGACGTGAGCTGACACCTCTCTGGACTTTGATATTATGAAGCTATGGTCGCCAAATTGCAATCAAACGAGTCTAACGGAACGAAACATCCATGCTCATAAAACAAAACGATCTATTAAAGCGTGGCTGTCACATACTTTTACACAACTTGCGGTGATTAAGCTTTTGTGTGCAGTGTACTCTAGGGCATAAAGATTATATAGTTTTTTGTCGTGTAGTGTTTCTAATACGCAGCCATTCACATGTAAGTACAAACTGGTTATGGTTTACAATGTATATATTGCCAACAACAGACATCATTATAATTGTACACATGGCAAACCACTTGAATGGAAAACGTAGTCATATCTACTACATGATTCAACAAATCTATAAACACATCACTTTAAAGTAGAAATGTCAAAGTAGATCTCTTTTCTTTTTTTCTTTATTCACAAAAATGTTTATTATCCCCTAGGCATAGACAGTAAATTTAATAGGTTAGGGAGATCTCTTATTATTCAAACAATAATTTTGTGCTTTTATAGTAAAAGTTATGCCATATTCAATCAATGTCACTTTATTTATGTGTATCGTCACGATTTTGATTGTGATTTTGTGCAGTCATTTTCTTTTTCCTTGCGGAATAATTATAACTATAACTTTCCTCGATATACCCATTTAGCAGAGGTACTTTAAAACGATTCCAGGAGGTTACCTAAATGGTCCAGAATTTACACACGACACTCCAATAAAATATACGAAGAAAATATGCATGTGCTTGTAAAACCAAGGCTACAAATAACGTCGGATGTTATCTGCCGAAACATTCCGAATAATTATATATTCCCCAGGCAAGTTTTCTGCATACGTCTTAATATCCCATTGCTTTTATTTATGCAATTGTGCGTTCATTTGCATGGTGTATTTCTGGTAAGCAGGTTGTTGACTCTTCACGCGTCAATGAGTTAAATGAAATATAAATGGAACGCGTTACGCCAGGTTACGTTGGTCTGACTTCAAGTTCAGAGTCGCCTACGGGGGAAAGAGTCCCACCAGTACCTGCCCATCGAGCAAGGCAGATATTACGGTACAGAGAGATCAGAAATAAAATGTCAATTATGCAATAAGGACGATATAGAAGATGAATATCACTTTATTTTGATATCGCTATTGTATATAGATTTACGATCTCTTTATATAGTACTGATTAAAACATTCTGTGTATAACATTTTACAATTAATGTTATCTGTTTAAAATAGAACAGAACACTTATCTGTTATGTTGGTAAATATCTTAAACACGCAACATTTTTACATTCCCAAGACTTTTGATTGTCATCTATCAAAGTTATATTATTGTTTAATTCTAAAAAGGTAAGAGTTTAAAAGCAATCATGGGGAAAGGCCTTGTAAATATGTATGCATGTCATTATTGTTTTGAGCATGTCAAATGGATGACACAACAGGCTGAGCCTATACAAGTGCTCATGTAATGCCTTTGAGCCGCAAGCCTTAAAGCAAATAAACTACATGTACCGCTACCTGTTTATGGGCGTGTTCTTTCAATCTGTTCTCAGTGTGACCATGTGCCTGATTCTCCAGATTGAGATATTTATCCATGTCGTTCTGAAGGAGCATGTGCACATACTCCGCTCCTGCGTTCAGCATCCCTTCCAGGGCTTCTCGGCGTTCCTCGGGCCTGCCAACCAAAACAAGGAGCACACAATCATAAATGATGTACAAAACAAACACATTTCGATTGTCGTTATTCATTTTTGTGTGTCCGCGACTCAGAGTTGCACACATTTGAACTTGAAGTAAAATGTAACTACATGTATACAACCCAGCACTAAAAAGAACGGCTATTGGGCTACCTGGTATAGACAAAGATATAAAACTAATTAGAATGTGTAAGACAATCATGGTTAAAGGTATTCTCCAAGAGTTTTAAGACAGATGACATCCTATGTACCCATCTAATGCTAGTTTAAACAATACATTATTTTTATTTATTAAAGGCAAACCCCCGAGTTTTAAGACGGATGCCACCGTATTTGGGTATCTAAAGCTATTACAGTAGTAACATATTTCTGGCTAATAGAGAATAATTATATATATTTATTAAGCGTAATATTTATTTACATTGTGTTGCTTACACTATTGATATATGGATATCCAATGTGTTCTAGTAACGTAGTATGGTCCTTGGATGCAGTTAAATGTAATCTAAAAGGCAGATCAGAAGTATAACGAAGAACGTTTGTAATTAAATAGGGCCTGAAATTTTTTTTTTTAATAAAACTATCTATCAATCAAGAAACTATTGATTGAGCTGCAGATGAAAGTTGAATTTAAGTGAGGCAGGATGCCATGTAATGGAAAGGCGTGCACGACGTACACACATTGATTTCACAGAGTACACCGGTATACAAATAACACTTCTACATTTCCCCAATGAAGACAGACGCATTCAAGTATGACATTGTAATCGATTAGTGTCAATGAAAAAGCCTTTGACTTTACGGGTACAATATTAATTTTATTTATTGTTGTATATATAGATATTTATCATCATTTCCTGTAATATATAGATTGTATCATAATTTCATGTGACTTATTTTAACGTACATATATTCAATTTAATTGAGTTGAGGTTGTTTAACGTCCACGTTCAGAGCAAACTGCTGTAGCAGACGCCTGTCGTGGGCATGCGTTCAGTTTTGAGCCAGCACTTGTGTCCAAACGTATAGCATATGTTACAACAGCGGGTTTCCTCTGTGCCCAAGTGTTGATATAACCGTGCGTTTGACATCCAATACCCGCTGATTATTAATCAATGTATTCCAGTGGTGTCGTTAAACAAACAAACTTTATATATATATGTATGGCTCCCTTATCATATTTTCTAGGTGTATACTTTACAATGTACTGTAACCTACCAGAGGTGAAATGTATTTTTCTTGAGAACCAAAAGATATGCCAGTGGCCGCGTTATCCGTGATTTCCCAGTGAATTCTATCAATTCCACTATTCTTTATCTACGTCAGTATTGGTTATTTGACGTCACTTACAGTATTTCTACGAGTTTATCCATTATCTTCATCCCACTCCGGTCAATAGCTGGCAGGTTGATGTACTCGTGCAACAACGCCGCTGCCGATGCGTGCTCATCCTCGCCATTGATGGCCGTCGTCGCTGCCGTGAGAGGGTGGCCGAAGAACGCCTTGACGTCATCGGGTGGTCCATCACCTGTGGGTAGCGCAGTCTTCTCGCCCTTTGTCTGTGTGTATTCCTTCTCCTCTTTGAAGTTTTCCCTGAAATAGAAAGCACTGGAATAAGCATACGTTTATTGCAGTTATATTCAGGAAATAAGCTTCTTCGTGGCGTAGTGGTTAACGTATCGGGTTTTAGACTGGTAGGTACTGGGTTCGAAACCCGTTCGTGGGATATGGGGTTTTTACTCGGCAAGACTTACTTCCACTTACACCGACCATTGTCCACAACTGGTTTAGCAAATGCCGTGGTATGTCTGTTGGAAAGTGCATATAAAATATCCCATGCTACTTATTAATTCGGGGTCGCGGGTTTCCGCTATCATACTAATACTAATTTCTGTCCTGGACAGGTAGTCCAGACAGCTGCCCTGCGTGGCCTTGGCAGACGTGCTTGAACTTCCATTGGATATAAGCACGTAAATTAGTTATAACTTGCAACTAAAACCTGCATAATGCCGTTTGTGACATAAGTCTGATCTTTATATATAATCACAACAAAAGAAAATACACAGAAATGTATTAAGTAACAATTCCATTAATTACAAAATCCTCATCGTCTTAGCGGGGTCTTAGTAATGTATATCCACGAATACAACTATTATTTCTTAACTTACATACTGTAGTACATTGTTAGAATAATTAATTTTAACAGTTGACACAAGATACGAATTTTTGGACTTAATTGCCAACAATTACTGTCTGGTTTTAGATATATAAATTACGTCTATACACATTCGTCATCGTGGATACACTGGTGCACTATACACTGAGGGTGTATTTCAATATAAGGTGGCATTAAAACATTTATGTGTGAAATCAAAACTCGATACGTATCTCACAGGTTAATGTCAAATATCGTAAAGTGAAAGATATAAAGTTACGTTCAGTTTAATTACACATCTTCAGAATGCGTAACATACACAATACAACTTGTATTATGTTCAGAGAGATTTTGCTGTGACGCCCACATTACGTACGTGTGCAATATCATACGACTTAAACGCTGAGACTGTTGCTTTAAATTCTCTGACTCACCAGTTTGGCGCGGAAAACTCGATCACGTGACAGTAAGATAAAGCGAATTATACGTGTGGAATATCCTACGACTTAAAAGTTGAAACTGTTGCTTTAAATACACTCATTCACCAAAATTACATCTTTATTTGTTTATAAATGGTCCGATTTAAGTTTCAATTTAGCGCCATCCAGTCAAAATTATATCATTTTTAAAATAACTTTCTAGGCCAACGATTTGAATTCATCTATAACTTTAAGTTTTTTTTTTATATATACTGGCCATTGTAACACATATCGCTTACAATATTAATATAATGATGTATTATTACGAGGTGCGTATGTAGTAGCTCAATAAAATACTTTAACTTTGGTAAATTTTAGGTAAAAGTACACAATTATAACTATTTGGATGACGATAAACACATTGGATATGCATACATGTACATGTATATTGATTATTGTAAGCTAAAAATTAATATGTAAGTAAAAGTTAATTTTAATAATAAAAAATGCTCCATTAGCCAGACATGTGTTACAAATAGCATCGGATGCACAAGCAATGTGGGATTCGTCTTAAAACTAGACATTGTGCCTTTACGGAGTAATGGACATAGTTTCAAAATGTAACTTCAATAGCTCACATTATCCCCTATCCAACAACCCCCATCAAGTTCAAGTTCAAGTTCTTTATTTGCCTTAAGTTGTAAAAACCTATCAGCATAAATAAATATAATACATACATACATTACATATATATAAACATATAAACAATATATACAAATATACAAATTACAGGTGGAGAGTGATTTTAAAATTAATGTTTGAAATATGATACATGTAGTTAAAATGGTGGGATATACATATGCATTATAATCAGTATCATGGTATAGTAGGCCTAAATGAATGTTATAAGATTTGTAGTGGTGTACAGTATACATCAGATTTGGTTAAAACATTGACATAGGGTTTCAGTCTTTGATTTGGGACCGAATACAAGACGAGGTTATTGAGTTTGAACTTTCAGTGGATGTAAACACTTTAAAAGTCTACGCTTGGCTCCTAACATCGACCAAACTTAATAGACCCCGGTCTTTTATATATAAAAAAAACATTACATGGACAGTTTTATACAAAATGCAAATTTCTACACATACACTCGAACCCCTGATGGCCTTTTGCTCAGCATGGCATCTAGGTGGTGCTGTACCTAACAACAGTCGAAAACTGGTTTGGTTTCGGACCGCTACACAATTTCCTGTCATAACACCATTGAAAAAAAATCCAAGTTATTCAGAATCATTGTAGCAAGGAGCCATTAATATGCAAAACTGTATCTAGTACCTGTGGTTTATACACGGTTTCACGGGCGTCATGCTAAACGTTAATGACATCTGCAGGCAAGACTTTGAGAAAAACAACCACAGTACGCTATAGACACTAAACCTGCACTTGGAAGTTAATGAAAACAACAGAGATTACAGGGAATTGATTTTCTCAGCACAGAACATTTTAAGAAAATACATTGCTTTAAAATTAATAATAAAATAAACAAGATTGTTGGAGGACAAACTGACAGACAAACGGATTTTGACGCCTGCATTAAAAGTGTGTCAACACGTTAAATTACATATACTATATGTATAAAGTATTTTCAGAAAAAAAAAATCTAAACACGAATTTGCATTACTAATTAATTTTGTAAATGTCCAGCAGAGCTTTTTTAATTAAATGTTAAAAAAAAATGAGAAAGCCTACCAAAAATATTGTAAGATACAAATTAAGCTTTTATCCTCAAGTGAGCAAAAGCATAATATGCGATAATTATATCTAGATATGTTCATAGTATTACATACAACACAATACAAATATTAATAGAATATAATACAAGATATGAAAAAATATAAGTTACCAAAACAAGATATCCTCAAGCATCATCATGTAACGGGTCCACCGTGGTAGCTGAAGTGCGACAAACAAACAAACACCATGCAAGTGCACCTTTCCACAGAAGCTAATCACCGGTATAGAGTTTGATCACAGAATGCTACCTGGGGACATAATGTTTATCGTATCACCTAGAGACAATGCCCCTGCGGAAAGTAGTGGGCAGTCGAGTAACGGTATAATCCACACCCGATATACCTAGAGGCGAGGCGAGGCGACACAGGTATTCCACGAACACACCAGACACCCACGCTGTCTTCCTCTACCTAATTCCACATGATCATACCAGTGAAGTGAAACTGTATTGATAGGCAAAAACTGGTGTACCCTTGGCCACACAATGAAATGAATGCACGGGTCAGATCACTGTATGAATCCAGGGTCACATCCATTTCAGTGTATGCATTTATGCCAACACAATAGATCGACGTTTTATGTATTTCATAAGAGGTGTGCCTGCGTCGTCGGCGCTGGGAACATCGACAAGAGGGGTAATTTGGCCGTCCTGTGTACAGTTTGCCGTGCGTGATTGGCTCAATGGTAAGAATACCCGCGATTTGAACGTTTTCATTTGAAACGAACGTGGAACTGTTAGCAAACATAACAAGTGATCCAACTTCGGTTTCTCGTACTAGTACTAGTATAATTAGATGATATCCAGTTAGTGTTCTCATTAACAAGTGATCCAACTTCGGTTTCTCGTGCTAGTACTAGTATAATTAGGTGATATCCAGTTAGTGTTCTCATTAACAAGTGATCCAACTTCGATTTCTCGTGCTAGTACTAGTAAAATTAAGCCAGTTAGTGAGTGTGTGGTAGTATTAGTATAATTAGGTGATATCCAGTTAGTGTTCTCATTAACGTCTCCACCGATGTAGATGCACCAGCACAGCAATAATGATAACAGTTGGTTTGCTTAACGACACCACATTGATTATTAATCAGCGGTTATTGGATGTCAAACGCACGGTTATATCGAAACTTGGTCACAGAATAACAACAATGGAGATTTTATGTTTCAGACAGGATAGCACACACCAAGACATTTGATGAACCACCCGTGGATCACTGGCTGGAATGGGAAATAACCCAACTGGACGAGGATTGATTCTTCGACCAACCAATCAAACCTGTCTTGCGCAGCGCTACGGCCTGGTCCCACCGATAATGAATGGTTATATTATATTAATTGAATGGATGGATGAATGAAATATGTTAATAATAACTTTTACCAACGCAAAGCACAAACACTGCCTCATATTACTACATATTTACGCACGCACTCTAAAGCTGTTGTCGACGGTCCATGCTATATATTGAGACATCTAAAGCTCTCATCAACTGAGTTAACGGTCAATGGGGGAATGCTATGTATTTTGACACGACAATCTATAATGACCGGAGGCCAATTCTACCGCCACATAACAAGGTGTACAGATACAATATTTAGTTCTCATTTATTCGGCGTCTTACAAGATATTAAAGGCACACTCTCGAGTTTGATGGTGAATGCTACCATACATGCTCATCTAATTTCAGTATTTTAAAGGCACAATTTCGAGTTTGAAGCTTAAGGCAGCGTGTGTGCGCATCTAATGCTATTTATAACGTGTTTCTGTCTAATCGAGCATTTCTTCTTATTAAAATTAATGTTTATATTATATCTTATTGCTTACAATATCAATATTTGTATATCCGATGTGCTTACGATCATTAAAATTTGTATAGTAACTTGATCTGTACTTTTGTCAAAGATAATTGTTATTGTGCTAAATTATTATATAGGTAAAAGTCCAAGGACCATACTACAAACTGGATATAAGTAACATATTAATAAAATGTAAATGAATAAATTTAATATATAATAATGCTCTGTTAGCCAGAAATATGTTACCGATAGCATTAGATTCGCTCATATTGTGGCATCAGTCTTAAAACACAAGAGTGTGCCTTTAAATGTTTATAAAACATTAATCTTTAATATCCATAACAACCAAGCAATAACTGCAGTATTTCAGTTAATACCGTAGCCGCATTAGTATCGAAAATCGATATAAGACATTACATTTAGCGTTCAGCACTTGACGTTCATAAAGCATTTAATCTCAATCAATTTAGTAAACAACCCATTTTGTCGCCCAGTCAACACCCGACTGTTATATATCGCGGCTACAGTAAATGATTAATTGATTATAGATAATAGCAAAATCCTTAAAGAGGTATTCCCGAGTTAAAGATGGATGTGATCCTACGTACGCACCTATAATGCTATAGCATCATGTTTTCTGGATAGAGCCTTTATTAATTATTAATATTATCATTTACTTACATTCGAGTATCAATATAACATTGTATACCCAATGCGTTTGTAGCAGCTTAATATTATCACGGTTCTTGGACTTTTGTATCCAATAATATTTAACACATTATTGTAGACAGGGCAATATTTTGCTACTACACCTGTATATAAACCTTTGGATAATCAGAAGCGCATACCTGTCATGGACAGAACTCTCTGGCGAAGTCAGAGGTTGTGCCCATGACAGGTGTGCTTGAACAGTTTTCTGATG
>JAULBR010093881.1:0-21877 GCA_032355825.1 Melanodrymia aurantiaca
AAGATCCCTTGCTACTTATCAATTTGGAGTAGCGGGTTTCCTCTCTCATACTAACACTAACTTCTGTCGTGGGTAGATAGCAGAGGCGGCTGGACTGTGTGACCACGACAGATGTGCTTGAACCTTAATTGGATATAAGCATGTAAATAAGTTATAAATAACTAACTAACTTAATAAAAATGGACAGAAATACATGTATATAATAGAAAATACCATAATAATATTTGTGTCTGTCTTAAATTGCGTTATGTTCCATGTCTGTTTCTTATCTGCAAGCAAGATTTTAAGAAAAAGGTGTCACGATCACCCTTTCGCGCAAAAAAAAACATTAAAAAATAAATTTTTAAAACTTTATGAAAATCCTCCATCTGAAATGGCATTTCGGAGCCTCTAGATTTCAAAAGGTTGTAGAATCATGTCCCCATAGCCCCTAATGTATCAAGCCTTTCATGCTTGTTCATGCCTAGAAAAGTTGCATATCGGCAATATTATAATTATATTATGTAATTTGGGATTTTTTTATTTGTCAAATTAATTTAATTAATAAGTTGCAGTTGATTTGTTTAACAATGCCACTAATGTACATTGGATGTCAAACACACAGATATGTCGACACATGGTCTCAGAATATAAATGCATAGGCTACTCTTACAGATTAGAAGCAACTTAAGGATCTTTTATATGTGCCCTTTCTTTCCTACTTGGAAAGTTTACAAGTTGCTCCTTTGATGTGCAATGTAACAGTCTGCATCACTGGTTGGGACACGAAATAACCCAACTGGTCCACCAAAGAGGATAAATCGACTGACATCAAGTACCAAGCTACATACTGCTCTTTAAAAGTTAATTAAGGAAATGTTCTTCTCTTATGATCACAAATCGGTCGTGATGTCACTTCAATAGACAATTAAATGGAAGGAATTAATCATCCCTGGTCTTCACCAACAAAAAACAAATGCATGATTTGAGAGTTGTTTAGTTGTTTTTTACATCTGCACAGTCTTAGCTTCTTGCATCATGTCAGTAGTGCCAGTGCCTGGAAAAAACCACTTACTTGATACAAATTCCAATCAGTGATAGACGACTGGTCTATCAAAGGCAGTGGTGTATGCTATCCTGTCTGTGGGAAAGTGCACATAACTTCATAAGAGATCCCTTGCTGTTATTTGAAGAGTAGCCCTTGTGGCAGAAACAGGTTTACTCTGTGACCAAGTGTCGATATATAACCGTGCATTTGACATCCTATAACTGCCGATTAATAATGTTCGAGTGGTGTCATTAAACAAACTTTATCTTTTTATCATAAAGTTAAAAGTTATTTATGATAGCCGGATTATGGATAGGCCTACACATTTAAGTCAAGTTTCTGAATACCCTTCACCACAATGCCTACCTCCACATGTCATATGATAGGCATAGTTGAATTATAAAAAAATAAATAATACAATGTATTAGTGAAACATGGAGATTGTGGGAATGTGTAATGTGCTTTAAAAGCTTCTAATGTCTTGAGTTTTGCTTTCAAACATGCCGCCATTTTAACAAAATCTTCATCACGTGATACAGTAAACACACCTCCCAACAAAAAGAGTAATATCCGTCAAAACATTAACATGTGCATGGATTTGCTCATCACAGACACATTTTCGATCACAAGTCAATGGAAAACGATCAGAATTGTCACGACTTGTGTGAAGGAAATGAACGTTTTCCAGTTTATCTTAACGACAGCCAGCGTGCTAAGATATTGAAAAAGTTCAAGGTACCGGTAGTTTATATTCAACTTGTTCTGTGTCTTATTGTCGACTTACAAGTTCAACATGGCTCATTGGCTGTTTAAAGTGTTTTAAACTGTCCTTCCTGAGTCTCACTGAGACGGATTTCCGTCGTGTGAGAAATTGTGTGTGGGTTTTGTCTGTCTTGGACCTCATAAAATTGTGGGTACTGGGTTCGAATCCCATTCGTGGCATATGCGATTTAAGATCCCTTGCTACTTATCAATTCAGAGTAACGAGTTGCCTCTATCATACTAACACTAACTTCTGTCCTTGACAGAACGTTGAGGCAGCTGGACTGCATGAACATGAAAGGCATGTTTGAACCTTAATTGGATATAATCAGGTAAATAAGTTATAACTAACTGGTTAGGTTCTTCACATGTTGAAATGATTTAATGGAGCGGGATGTAGCTCTTCGCGGGAGCTTCTGCCCGACGCTTTATGGGTCAAAGGATCTATCCTCAGGGGACTCGTTGCATTATTTCCCATTCCAACCAGTAACCACGTGTTTGTTTTGAACTATTCTTTTGTTTGTAAATTCTTCGTCTTATATTGCATGCATGTGGGGTTGATAATGGCCTTAGTATCACTTTAACAAAAGGGATTCAGTACTACAGTAGCCAAGTGTTATTTATTTACATCTCAAAACTATTTTTAAACCACCCCAGGTGATCATTTATGATAATAAATAAAAAAATATATATACATGTATATAAGCTCCCATAGGTGGCGTGATCCGAAACTACCAAAACAACGACACATGTTTAACCTTCACTCACTGTACAAGTTTACAAAGTACTGATTTATTTTTACATAATTGTGTTGATAGAAAGATAAATAATTGTTGGTTATACATTATACATGTACTTAAATAATATTGTAAATTTGTCAATTGCCCCAAGTCAAATTGTCACATTAATCCTATTCCAATAGCAATTGGAGTTTGGATTCTAACATTTTATAGCCATGATCCAAATTCCAACCCTTAGAAACTTTGAAACTTAAAGCTAACATAATTGTATTTACCTAGAAGACGAGATTACCTATTTAAAATACAATGTACCAATAATAGAGTGTATTAATATTTAATAAAATCACATGAGAATATTGATTAATAATAATCATTCAATGGCTAGATTTGATGTGAAACAGTTGTATTTATGACAGTCATGAAAGAAACCTGGTGACAACACATAAGCTACTTATGCCAATTAACAGCAAGGGATCTTTTATATGCCCTTTCCCATAGCCTTTGGTGTATCAGTCATGGACAAGAAAAGTACAACTTTCTAATTGAGGCAAAAATTTATGTTTTTCAATTAACTTTTGACTGTATATTCTTTGCTATAAATGATTCTTGGCTTTAATTTTTAGTATGTTCCTTGCAACATCCCTGGGCCTGGCATGAGCCACGAAGATTTTGAGACTTTGTTAGATGGTTGTGATTGTACAGACTCGTGCACAGACTGCCCCTGCATCACTAGGTTTGGTCCAAACTATGATGAAAGAAGAAAGATTCTTCCTGAAATTTTGTTTCCAGACAGCAAAAAACTTGTAGTAGAATGCAACACAAACTGTTCTTGTCCAAAGTCTTGTAGAAACAGAGTTATACAAAATGGCATTTCATTCCAATTGGACGTTTTCGAAACGGAAACAAAAGGTTTTGGTTTATGCGCACAAGAAAGTATTCCTGCATTTACTTTTGTGTGTGAATATGCCGGGGAGGTATTAATGGAACAAGAAGCCAGTCATAGAGTTCAACATAAAACATGTCAGGAAATGAATTTCTTGTTTGTATTACAGGAATTTTGTTCAACAGGTGTAATCAGGACCTACGTTGATCCAGAAATAATTGGCAACATAGGGCGTTTTATCAATCATTCATGTGACCCCAATTTGATAATGGTTCCAGTACGAGTTACCAATAATGTCCCAAAGCTTGCACTGTTTACATGCAGGGACATCAGCCCTAGAGAGGAACTGTGTTATGACTACAGTGGCCGAAGCAATAGTCAATGTAGTTTTAATGATGTATCAGAGGAAGAGAACAAAGGACAGACTTTGAAGAAAGCTTGTAAATGTGGTGCTGTGAAGTGTCGAGGTGTGTTGCCATTTGACGAATCATTGTTTAAAGGAATAACATAGTCTGTCCATCTCCTTTTGAGTCATCTGTTGTTACATGTATTACAATCAAAACTGATTGATCTGCACCTCCATTAAGCAGTCACCTGTCTTTAGAAGATACCTTGCTATTCTGTCAAATAATTTAATTTAGTATTTGCTATCTAAATAATCTTGCACAGTATTAATATTTCTGATAACCATTTATAGTTTACTATATGGGTACCATAGTAACTACCGGTACTTTCAATGAAAAGCAATTCAGCTGTATCCATTTTTGATATTGAACAACGTGTATATATATATATTATGACTTATGTTGACATATTTTCCCACTGGTATTAAGTACATGTATATAACAAAGAAATCATAGAGAATATTTTTATTTGGAAAATATATTTTATTATACAAAGATACATGTATATTAAATGATATATTTTGAGCAAAATACATACATGTCTAGGTGAAGAAAAATCAACTTCAATACTGTATATAGTAAATTTCTGTCAGCTATGTAAACATAATGGTTTGTTATAGATGGTCTTTACCGGCCTTACGTTCAATAGGGCAAGTGTTCTGCTACCGAGACAAAACATTTTGACACCGATGTTTGCATCTAACATTAAATGAATGTGATATGATAGTACCCGATCGGTACCAGTCACATAGTTCGCTAGCACTCGCAAGTGTGGATTGAGGGTGACTCCAAGAGGTTCATATTGAACTTAAACATTTTACCATTTGGTTTTGATACAAAAAGTGCAAACTGATTTAAATCAAATATAATAAGATGTCTGTTGTGCACTCTTTATACTACAATATTTACAGTTATAATATTAATTCATCATACAGGTATTTATTTAGGAAATATTACATTTCAGAGTTTCGAAGCATGGGTAAACAAAACTTAAAATGCCAATTTACAAAAGTTTTAATAGATACAACTATTAAATGGTAATTTATTTTGTAGAACATGTTGCTATAGTAAACCCACATGGTTAGGCGCCCAGATCCATATTTTATTGTTCATGGAAGAAGAACATCCCATCAAGCAAACCGGCATTAAAACATAATGACTTTTCAGTGTGCAAGTAAACCACAAAGGCCATATATCTGAGAACTGTTTGCAGTACCAGTATGCATCAAATAAACTCATTCACCAGTCTCACGATCTGATTTGTAAAACATGGTGATATGGTAAAGTTGCAAAGAATCATTAACAATTACTTTAGGTTTGCCACAGTGTCGGGCAGGTTTTTTCTTCAAGGTCAGGATATTTTTACATTGGTTGGACAAAAATGAGTGGGAAGGGGAAATTTTGAAGTGCTAGGCTATTGTATAATTTAGCAGAAAAGAATTCAGAATGTAAACAGCAAACCAAATAAGATAATAAACACTTATAATGTAAGAATGTGTTGAATGCGTTATTCATTTTCCATTAAATGTATCAGCTTTCAGGGGAGACAACTAATTAAATTGGATGTTTGCCTGCCATATTTTATGTTTTATATGGAGTATCATGAGAAATGAGTTAAGTTGGATAACTGTTAGGGTATTTTTTAAATCTAACCTTTGTGCCAACCCTGTTACCTAGATTTTTCATTGTATATGTATTTACTGCAATGGACCAATTCTTACAAAGTAAAGAAATATCACTGGTAAAATTATCATTATTTGGTTTAGAACTGCTTTATATTTAATTCAGCATTCAATCATTTGTGGATTGGACAATAAATAGTTATATGTTATATACTGCACAGATCAATACATTTAGATGAAAATACATGTATATGATTTCACTCGTTTGTTGTAACAAATTATTATTAGAATGAGATTGAAATTTATTTTGCCAATGCATGTACATTACAAATGAAACCAACAGGCCTATATAGACATATACTGGCCTCAACAGTCAGAGGTTCTAGATTTGATATAATTGCACAAATTTTGGATTAAATTCAAACAATGCACTAATTGTAAAAAATGGTTGCTGTTAGCAATACCGATTGTGTCAAAACAGACCCCATTATCTAAATTTAATGGCACACAGCCATTTTAGTACGTTGTCAAAATGTTTCTGCTCAGACAAGCCATGTTGTTGTGTTGGACAGATACACTTGTAATACTAATAACTCGCCTTCTATTCTGTATTGCATAAAACATCCAGATGGATGAATACATGAAGGTTACAGGTAAATGTCTTAGTGTACTTGGTAGTGGACTGTGCTCAGTGCAGGTTGTACTTGGTAGCAGACATGCCAAGTGGAATGGGGTTGCATGATCTTGGATTAGAGGCACATTTTGAAAAAAGGTTAAAACGAATGGGATCGTTTTCCCTTGCCTCAGTCTTTTTACACATTTTGTGTAACTAAATTTATACATAAATTTTTGTTTTCAAACTATTATTTACCATATTCTGTACATTATGACATGGTGTGGTTTGATTAACCTCAATATAAATCATTCTAGAGAACAATTTCCATAATTATATGGTTTTAACACTACCGTATAAAATGCCCACAAACCACCCAAATCTTCCACCAAAGATGTATGTTCATAAGGGAGACCAGTTTTGTCACGTATCTTGAAGATATTTTGGTAGCTTATCAGCAGCACATCGGAAACCTAGATTAGCAGATGAACTGTCTGGCGTATTTTGACTTCTGGCATCACACCTGTATCTGTAGCAATAAGACTGAAAAATAAAGCATACAGTTAAATGTGTTTTGAAATTGATAAAACATAATTGCAGTTCACTAAGAATAAATGCAAGTTCTTGTATAAATCTTAACTTATAATATCATTAGCTTTATATAATTAATTTGCTTGTTATTTGCAATTTATCAAATTCCGTGTTGTGTGCTATTCTGTCTATGGGATAGTGCACATAAAAGACCCCTTGCTGTTTTTCGGTAAGAGTAGCACATGAAGCGGCGACAGCGGGTTTACTCTGAGACCAGTGTCAATATAACCATGCATTTGACGTCCAATAACCGCTGATTTATAATTGATGTGTTACTAGTGGCGTCGTTAAATAAAATTTAAAAAAACAAACATACATGCTATACTAATATTTTAAATGGCTAATATGCTGTAGAAATTCAAAATCTCTTCACTTTGTCTGTTAATATCTTTCAAAAAGTGACGTCTCAGTTACATTTCAGCACATTGCTGAATGAAAATTCGAGTGCATTACTCAAAAGCAATACATACTTTATGACACTGATATGATCCTCCTTTCTTAACTTTATCTGTACCAGTTGCTGGTCCTCGCTGAAATTAACCCAAACACTTCTATCACATTTGACACTTGGTACAAATTTATTTCTATTCCAGACCACATGTATGAGCTACTATTTATTGTATTACAGGATTTTGTCACAAGTGTTTTCAAATTTTAAAAAATATCAACTGGGTCTTGGGTATTTTCCATATTGAAAAAACGTGAGTAGCCAATTCTATTTATCCTGTAACACAATGTTTTAACTAGATATTTAGTTAATAACATATTGAAATGCATTAAAAGTAGCAGGAATCACTATAAATATGACATCACATTTGTCACTTGAACAAAATCTTATGCTGTACTCCTTGCAATAAAATATTTTTCCAATTTTGAGTTGTAATAAATAAAATGCTGCTCTTGTCATTACATATACCGTTTTCATTACAATTGTTATTTTGCATAGGCCTTTATTACAAAGGTAATACAAATACATTTATATGACAAGTAAGTTATAAGATTAATTATGGTAACTGATCAAGACCAGCATCTGTAAATCTCACCTGTCACTTACTGGTGTACGATCCCAGAATATAACACTTCAAAGTATACCCGGATATAATTATAGTCTGGGCACTCTGGGTATACTTTCAGTGGGGTGGGGAGTGGTATAATTTCAGACTTTACACTTGGATCAACTAATGTCTCAACCCCAAACTAATTTTTGTAACAAACTTGTATCAAACATGAAACACAATGTAATTATCCTCTAACAATAAAGGTTGTTGTAATAGTACTAACGGGGTTATCGAGTGATTCCCGGGTGAATTTCACCTGCCACCAATCAGATGTCCACTCCCAGGCGTTACCAATGATGTTCTTCAGACCAAATTTGTTTTGATCTGGAAATGATGTTACCTTGAAAAAAGAATATCAGAATTTAACCTCAACTGCACAAACAACATAATGTATGCCTCATGTAATTATCACTATATTTATAACTGACTGCCCAAACTATTAATAATATAATTGTGTTACTTTTATTTTAAGTAAGGTGTGTGTAATTAGAATCTTGATATTTCAATTGTCTTTGAAATGTATTTACAGTATTATGGGATAGTCAAATGGGAGTGAAATCACTGTTATGATAAATGTGTATGTGCATAAATACATTGTACTGTTAAACATAATTATATCTTCAACACAATGAATATGTCTTTAAAATCTTATTTGCATGCTAACAGGAGATGTCATGAAGTATCCATCTTCAGCTGTGTTCTCCTTTGGAAACTCTCCTTGCCATATATTCATCCAATGTTCTTCCTTAGGCATCATTTTGTTACCCCATGGAAATAATCTGTGGATAAAACAAATCTACAGTGTATATCTAATACAATAAAAAAATTAAAAAATAGAGTGGTCTCATTACAACACTCGGCAAAAACCACAACTTATGAGTAACACATCATAGATATCCATGATTATGTACATTTGAAAAAAATAAATAACTGTGAGGCTATTAGCTAGGTGTCAAACATGCTGCCAATGCATATGCTCTTTTCTAAAAACAAGTGCATTTGTATATATACTGACTGGCCTTTGTGATGTAGTGGTTAACGCTTCATGCGGTTGGAATTCCAACCAAGACAAGATTTTTTATCGCAGTAACAGCTCCACCACTTATACTGACCAGTGTAACAAAGATCGTGGTTTAAGACTGTTTGTGGGAAAGTGCATGTACAAGATCTTCATATCAAAATAGTACATGTGTTTGGCAGACAGTGAACATAAAAATACCCTTGAACTTGCGATCAATGTATTGTCACTATATTAACTGCATGAGAAAAATCAATAATCATTTTAGCATATAAATTGCAACATATGTCTATTACCAATCTATCCATACATATATTAGTATATAACTACGGTACATGTATAAATATATAATGACTGATGATAAAAAAGATAAACAGGTGCTTGTTATTCCCGTAATTGAATTTTATTGTGCACAGCCAAATATCTGTATGAATACATGTAGTTTATTTAATAACAAGACAAAATATTGACTACTGCACATCTGTAATTTAAAGAGAATCACTCACCATTTGGCATGGAAAGCACAATCAAGTGACGATGGAGTGAAGGAAGTTATATGCAAATTGATTTGTATATGATGTATTATAAAATATTGTTTGTTTCCGGTTATCCGACCGACCCTAATTTGAACCTGCTGACCCTATATCTTTTTTCGTGTGTCCAAAACATTTTTTAATATAACATCAATTTCCGCGAAAACATTCCAAAACTATTAACGCCTATCAACACCTATTTAATATCCATAAATAAAATTATATTCCAAAATAAAATGTTTTTCCTACCTACCTACGACTATATTTTTCCAGCATGTAATAAGAAACGAGTAACTCTTTTTTTTCGGCCTATAACTGATTTGCATATAACAGAAGAGAAAACACTCCTTGTTTATCTACATATTTGAATATGTTTATTATATGATTATAAACAACAATAGAAATGTCACTGTTACTATAATATTATGTAAAATAGCCTTTTTTACATCTTACGAATAATGCTACAAAACATGCAACCGTTCGAACACTTCTAAGGATATTTCTTCTATTCTCTGAAGAAATGTTTGGCATCAATTTTGGTGATAGCGGTCTTTAATAGACATTCGAAGAATTTGGCCAATCTAGCCTCACTTTTATTTTAGCATGTGTTAAATAATATACTCTTATCCAGTTTTTTTCTGGTTCTACTCGTTCAGGTCAATTAATTTTTAAATAACTTTCACTTTAATCAATGGCAAATCCATATCAAAACTTATGTTCACAAAATTAACAATTTAGAGACAACAAAAGTGTAAATGCTTTGGACTTTATCTAAACCTGCAATCTTTCTATTAAAAATCAATAATTATGCTACTTTGACTTATACATCTATTTGTAATAATCAATATGAAATGGTATTTTATTTATTGTGAAACGGAGCATAAATCTAATCTTACTAACAGATTGTACATTATGATTGTAACATGTGGTGGTTATTATGACGGTTAGTTTAATTGAAACCATAATTACATGTATAAACAAAGACGTGCTAAATCTGAAGGCTCAATAATTTATATATACATGTATACATGTATTTTGATAAAACAATTCTACTATAGTATTATTATTTTTACTAACTGCCACACAGTTAATGTCAATTATATTTTCCATTCATTTTACAAAACTATTCTTCGACAGATAAATGTATAAATAGACCTTAAATAGCTAGATAAGAAAATTACTTTGACAATACGTTTAATAACAGAGTTTAACTGTCAGCTCAATACAATTGTATTGCCATGTTAGCCACACCCTTTGATATTGTGGGGTGGGGATGGCTTAAGTAGATCTACATAAGCACCTTAAAAACTCCAGCCTCCGTGGTGTAGTGGTTAACGTCACGGACTACAGGCTGGTAGGAACAGTGTTCGAATCCCGCAGGTGGATCTCGCTTTCCGAATTCAACCCAGAGTGAGTGCTCCGCCAGGCTCAATGGGTAGGTGTAATACCACATACCGACCAGTGTCCACAACTGGTTTAGCAAAGGCCATGGTATGTGCAAACCTGCCTGTGGGAAAGTGCATATGAAAGATCCCTTGCTACTTATCAATTTGGAGTGGCGGGTTTCCTCTCATACTAGCACTAACTTCTGTCCTGGACTGGCAGTCAAGGCAGCTGGCCTGCGTGACCATGACAGACGTGCTTGAACCTTGATTGGATATAAGCACGTAAATAGGTTATTACTAACTAACTAACTAACTAACTAACTAACTGTTTATAAATTAATGTGCGTTTTTCTGGTTTCTGTATTTCATTAATATATTTTGTGCTGGAAACCCCTTTGCCTTTGGCATCAGGGTTTCTAGGGAGAAATACACTCACAAAATATAGCAATTAGAATTCCGAAAAACAGTCTGATTAAATGCGATAATTATGGTGTATTTGTTTATAATGGTGTACTGTTGTTTATTTCAGGCGAGGATTGTCACGTACTCCCCTGGGTGATCATCCCCCTCCAGAGCTCCATGATGATCCATGCAACATCTCCGCTCCGTTCTACCTACAGAGTATCCACGAGCCCACAACAAGGTTTGACATTTCATAGTTTAATTACGATAACAATCAAATAAGATGAAACAAGTAGCCATTTTTTATCTTTTTTTCGAGATAATGAGTTCACCAGATGTGTATCCAGATTGGTAGATGAAGTTTTGTCCTTATGATGTCAGGCATGAATCTAGCGGGGTTTCAGTGTTCCGAATCCTGTCACCCCCCATCCCTCCATCCCTCCATCCTTCCATCCCTGACTACTCGCAGGAAAAAAAAGTTATTGTCACTATTTTTTTAAAGTTTTTCTACACCAAACCCCCCATCCCTGCTGCTCAAAATGGAGCAAGAGTGCATGTAAACATTGATGTAGACTAAATGCAGGTAGCGTTATTTGATTCATTATGAAGCACGTCTGACCAAGAGTGCATGTAAACATTGATGTAGACTAAATGCAGGTAGCGTTATTTGATTCATCACGAAGCACGTCTGAGATGTCTTTTCGTCTACAAACATTAATGTTTTGGAATAAACCATGTTAATCATAAATGGAGACTTGTTTCCAAGGTTTCACACTCTGATTACCGTATTTCGCCGGCAATTTGCCCATGGTCGCAAATAAGCCCACCCCACGCCCCCTTTTTTTTACTATTGTGGGTTGGCTTATCTAATTAGTCACCATTCTCGGCCGAACAACTCCGGGAAAATGTTGACTCATTAGATAAGCCGACCCCAACCTTTGACTCAATAAATTATGAACCAAAAAGTTGGCTTATACACAGCTATATACTCTAAATGAATATATTAATCTGTACCTGAAGTTAATCGATTGCTTACTTCCAGTTTAATTATTTCTATTTTCGTGTTGCACAAGCCCCTTGCCCGTGAATAAGCTCACCCCCTCTGACCTGTAAATGAATGTTCTTAGGCCCCTGGTCTTATTCCCGGTAAAATACGGTAACTATGAACTACACCACTAAACACATTTTGAAGTTTTGAGGTGCTAAAGCGCAGGACGTCACCTGACCTGGGTGGGATACAGAGGGGGCTCAGACTAGAATAATTTGCACTGGCATCAGATTTGTTTTTGGAACGGCATTTGCGAGTATCAAAAGTTGAATACAATCTGGAGGATGCTTTCGGTCATAAATGATTGCCTTGGTGAGATGTTTAAATGATTGCCTTGGTGAGCTGTTTAAATGATTGCCTTGGTGAGCTGTTTAAATGATTGCCTTGGTGAGACGTCACATATGAATACGTAAACATTCATTCTGGTTTTACGTAGATATTTTATTGCAACAACCAATCTAATTGCCTTTTGAATTAGAATTAATAGTGATAAGGAAATTGGCAAAATAACATTGAATAAAATTAGTTGTGATAACTGTTCATGTTACAATTTGTTTACTTCCACAACAGTTGTTACTGTGGTAAATATTTGCCGTACATGTCCATAACATGCCACAATATGCAGTTCTCAACTGTTTATTGACATCGATTTCCTCAAAAGGAAATCAAACAATAATTGCTTTTGTGTTGTTGTTGAAACCAGTTTTATACATTTTATCCATAATCTCGTCTTTGTGTTGTGTTGTAACTAATTGGCGTTTCTTTGTGATAAGAAAAAACAAACTACAATGGAAACTACAATCCATTAATTTACTTTGTTTCTTATTAAAAGTTGTTGCAATGCGTCTTTATTTTGATATCTTGTCTGCAGTTATTACCATGTTATTGTAATTTGTCTTTCTGAGGGAGTGGGTAGCAAGACGGCTCCAGGTAATTGACCAAGAGCGTCCACTTGAGGTTAGAGAGGTCAAAGGATCGATCTTCCTCAGTGGACTCATGGGCTACTTTCTATTCAAACCAGTGATCTGCGACTGGTTCATCAAAGGTTTTTTCTTTCCAAATTGAAAGACATATCCATATGCAAAATTTTATATGTTCGATGATATGCAGTGTTCGTGAGGAAAGGCGAACAATTGCTCATCCTCGTCTCCACACATATCCAGGCGTGTATTCAGAGAACAAATATATCGCCAGTACTCACTAGACTGGTTTTTGTACCAAATATTAAATTAATGTGATATGATAGAACACAATTGGTACCAGTTAAATTATGTGCGATATATCTTCTATGAACACGTGTCAAAATGTTTTAGGCGAGCAGAAAATCGCTCTGATTCAAGAGTATGAAATTAATAAAACTATTAATATTATTGCTAATAAAGAAGATTTACAATTAAAAACATTCCATTTTTGGTATATTAATTGTAATAAATTAACTCAGGAGAGTGATTGCTCACCTGGCACCATTTCAGAACAATGATCTTCAGCGCGCCTTGATTTTTCTCATGGCAAAGACTGATGAAAGTTACCAAATGCGATATGTATTTTATTTACCTTTTGTAATTTAGTAAAATACAGTAGTGAAGAGGCTGATCACTACCTGCCTGCCGTACACCGATTTATAAATATTGACTAGTTTCCATAGTGTATGACTGGATTATTGAAGTACATATATGATGGCCTGGCATCGATGTATTCATTATGCATTATGATCACTTAATGTTAAGAGAACTTAATCTCCAATATACTGATGCTGTTTGAATTTATATCATAATACTTACTACAGTAAAAGCTTCCATATTCTATTTCGAATTTGCTTCAATAATTGATTTTTTTTCTTAGTTACATAAACCCGGTACTCATGATTTTCCCCAAGGCAGTCAATGTGTTTTCATAATGGATACCTTTTTGTACTTAAGATTGTAACAGTTGTCATTTTATTGATTTTTTTTATTTGAAGAATATTGAATCTACTATATCAGTAGTCTGCCCATCAGTTTGTTTATCTATCAATATATAAATCAGTCCATAAATATTTACATGTGCATGTTGTAGTTTCTAAACTTATTAAATATGATTATCCACACTGACCATAACTATTTTTGCGCAATTACATTTTTCAATTCGATGTAAAATTTACTTGGATTTTCCTAGTTCTTTACATGTATTTATTGGAAAAATATAACCATTTTCCTGACCACTACATTACATGTATATATGTAATATAGGCATTTTGCTAATTATTGCTTTAGCTAATGCCGAGATAAAGAAACATTTTGTTTAACAATGCCAGTGGAACACATTGATTAATAATCAACAGATACCTGGTATTGGATGTCGACACATGGTCTCAAAAGAACCCTGCTGCTGACACATACACGTAGGCTACTCTTACCAACTAGCAGCAAGGGGTCTTTTACATGCACTTTCTCACAGACAGGATAGCACACTCCACAGCCTTTGATGGACCAGTCATGGATCACTGGTTGGAACGAAAAATAACCTAATTAATACATCGAGAAGGATCGATCCATTGACTTTTCGAAATCTCATGTGGTCGCCCAGTTCCGTCAAAAGTGCAGACCTTTGAGAATTGAAAATTTGTGTAACCAATTTAAAATTTTCAGGTAACCTACGCTTTTTATTCTGCATAACCCTTTACAAAATATGTTGCTCTAAAATATTTTATATGTATATGTAGTGACAATATTTACGGTGGCTGGATACAATTATCAGATATTTATCATGGAGTAGTAATGTGTGAATATTGATTAATATACTGAAATGAAGCCGATTTAGTGAACAAATTTAGCATTGATGAAATCGATACACACACATATATAAATTTTTTACTGTTTGCTAATAGACATTTAAAGAACATACCTGTATAGTTTCTAAGCTGTGTGACCTATAGTTATACCAATTTAGATATGACCAAGTTTGTGTATGCCCTGTGTAAGAGACTTGCCAATGTCCACGTCTATTTGGTGCCACAGGGAAAAGAGCCTAGGGATATCGATGGCTTGATAGGTAATCAGAAATATACGCGTGACGATTGTTACTTCAAAAGGACATCCATGGGTAAAAACCAAGTAACTTTAGTTCCAAATTGTATGAAACCTTTAAAATGTACAAATAAATGTTTGCTCTTGGAGTGAAGGTAACCTAGCTATAGAAGACTACTAATTATAATTCAGCTTGAAAACAAAGTATTTATGGAAAATTATTACATAATTATGGGTGATGGACGTTACCATGATGGATGTTACATTTTGTCCGCTGACATAAAATGATGTTCCGTGTCCATAACAAGCAGTACCTGGTCCACTGATGTGATGATAAAAACATTTTAATGCATGATCAAGATCATTATAAATTATAAATTGAGTGAAATGATGTGTCAAAGCCAGTTTGGTGTGGGTGATTTGAGAGGCTTAATATTTCTATTTTTGGCTAGTCTGTAGCCTTTAAATTATGTAATACGTGTTGATGTCACAACCGTGATGGAAAAAATATGAGTCAACAAAATATTTAAGTTTTTCTGCAAATTAGGAATAAATGTTGCATTTTTGTCCTGATATAATATTATGTTAATGTGACTATTTGAATCATGCTTTTCTGCTAACATGGAATGTTTTTATAATTTATATGATCACAGTTTTATTGTGGGTTTTTTTTCAACATTTAGGGTAAGACTTGTATGTAATGTCTCATTTTATCTAGATTTACCAGGCTGTTCATTTTATTCCGTAAAGTTTCATTTTATTATTTAACACAATTTGTTACAATATTACCGAACTTGCATTCCTACCAGACTTGTGTCCTTTTACATCCCATCTCCTTTTATGCCATACTTCAAGATTAGCAGAAGTGTAACATTACCGAACTGTACTGAATTGTTGTGTTATCTTACAGTTTCACGACAACACCTATTAGTAGTGGTAGATCATCACCGACGACAGAAGACAACAGTTTGCTGTCGACATCGCAGGGTTCACAGGGTTACACGACGGAAAGAAGTAGCATAGAGTCATCATATACGTGGGATGTAAGTGAAATAATCTAACACTAATTACTGTAAGACTGATATTACACGACGGAAAGAAGTAGCATAGAGTCATCATATACGTGGGATGTAAGTGAAATACTAATTACTGTAAGATGGATATTTTTGGGCGGGTCTGTAATTTTTGCAGTTTTTGCATATTTCATTTAACGTTGAAAATAGTAACCATTAAAAAAGAAAATGCTTGTGTTTTTGCAATGTGATAATTACATATCGCGAGGTGATCATTTTTTGGAATTTATCCCCAAAATTTACAGTCACGAAAATTACTCGTTTTACTGTATCGTAAATCTTTACCCAGATAATTACATACATTTATTATTTATTTTATGATTATAAATATGAACAGAAATGTCAAAATGTAATTATACTATGTAAAATCGCTTGTTGCACATTGCACTAATACTGCCACAAAATACCAAGCTGAAAAGTTCTCAATGCTTTATTATTATCAATTCCACATGAATCTGGTTTCAGTCAATTCTGTATTGCATTCTGTATAAACCAGCTCATGGATACATGTATGATTTGTGTCTACTGTATATTATTTGTATCTGATTAAGAATATACCATTACTAGGTTATTTGACTATTTAATTGTGATATATTTGAAGGAGTTTTACCGTCAAGCTGCCCAGACTGTGACGCAGCACTTGGATGTGATAGAATGTGTGCTGTTTGAAGGCAACAATGAGAGTACACCAGATGTGCACCAGGAGTGTCAGGAATGGAGCTCACAGTTCCCTCATCTCAGGTGAGTGTTAGACATTATTTCCTGGATGTTGGTGAGCATGTACATAGAGGATATATATTTGCTAGATTTATTCACTCTCCTTGTTTTTTTGTACTGAAGAATGCTTCACTTTTAGTTTTATGGCAGCCCGTGAGAGACAGGGTGGCGGGAATTGCTAAAATAAAAACACTTATATTTTCCATCCTGCATCTTTTGTGAGGCGGGTGGGGTGGTGGTGGTGGGGTTATTAAATGAGAAACACTCAATTAACGGGTCACCCTTATGGTGTATTCTCAATCAATATTGTTGACCAATAAAAGTTATAAAAACTGCCATGATCTGTAGAAGAATGTTTTCGTGCCTCATTCGTTTGTCTTGTTGTTATTGACAGGATATTGGGTCGTCAGATGGTGGTACCACGGGAGACTGGGTGGCAAGCGATACCCATGGAGGGATCCAGCAACGATTTGCAGGATGTCACTGATAATGACATAAGCATCTCGGCAGATTCTCAGGGGTAAGTAGGGTTTTTAAAACTGTTTTAGTGTATCTTTAACCTTCTGAATACCGTCGGATTTATGTATTTATGTCCTTCCATACCATCAGTAACCCTCATGCAGTGCAATCAAACACATCCGACTCCTACTCAACAGCCATTGCCTGGTTTTAACCTTTAAAGTACTGAATTATTTTTTGAGTTATTTCCCCTCGGCACTGGATTAATTTTTGATACAGCTGGTACCTCAGTTTGATCATGTGACTAAAATACTTAACAATTGCAAAAAATTAAAGTTATTTAAACAATAAATATTATTTTAAAGTTTTTTATTTTATTTGCAAAAATATTGTACTTGCGTTAAACGCCGTTTCCCGGTAAGTTTTGTGATCCCGCATTTTGCGTTGGTTCGCCGATCTTTATATTCACACGCTTATCCTCAGTATCGCTTCCACCCCATCCATCAACATTCATTTCGTCTCCCACTCATCCCAACTCTCCGCAATAATCGACATCGGTAAAACTTTCAGTCAAACTCGCTATCATTTTCGCTGTCAGAATTGCCGACAAATTCATTCATATAGCCGTGCAAAAATTCCAGTTAAAAAAATCTGGTGTATACAAACACAAATTATCGATTGATTTTCATATCTGACAACTGTCGTCTGCCATTTATTTGCAATGCAGGAATATTTCCGGAGTATATATTTTACGTCATTTCCTCCCATAATGCAATAGAAACAGAGGGGAAATACGATTTAGGACAGCATGTCCGGATGGCGAGTGGGCGGAAATGGTGTAATATTAACATCCGGCTACCATTTTTCTTAACAATGATGGTCAGAATGAAAAAACGATCGATAATTTTAGTTTGAAAACGCAAAAAAAATCAAATAAAAATCTGTGAATTTGACATAATGTAATGGCAAAATGTCGCATTGTACTGCGTGACTCATACATAATTTGAACAGCAAAAATGATGCGATTTGCATGGATTTACAAAAGAGCAAAATAGTTTAAAATGTCACACACAAGTTTTTAAGATAAAAAAATATTTAAATTTTTTTCTATCTGGAATGTTTTAAACAATGTAAACCTTTTTTGTCATTGATAACAATATCAACATTTATATTAATTATCACGTGTAAATACCCGGTAAATCTATTTTAACAGACTGGAAAAGGAAGTTCGTTCTAGACAATGTTCATTGTATGATGTACATTTAGTCTGCCATTTCACAGGTTAAAAATAAATCAGGAAAAAAATTAAATCAACACATAAGATTAGTGGCACCAGGTTAAACTTGCGATCCGTTGATTAACTGGAAAGAAGCACTTTTTTGTTGAGCCCTAATGAACCTTAATGACATCTACATATTTTTGGAAGATAATTATACCGCTTAATTAAACAATTTAGTTGTTAAGGAAAGCCCAGTTAATGGCCGACCTGTCTATTTTCAGTTACTTTCTAGGAAGAGGCACATCAGCTGCATGTTAGTATATTGGTGTTTGATGCCTGATCAATACATATTAAATGTCAATTCTATTTCATTGGCTGAAGCTGTACAGGACTCAACACTTGGCTTGTCAGTAGAAATTATCAATGTTGATTTAAGCGTGTGACAATAAAATGAAGTGAAAAATATTGATGACACTGTTCAGGTGTATGGCCCGATCATTTAGAGCAGAAATTCTAAAGCATATATGCATCTGATAAAACTAATCATTAATAGCTTTTTGCTATCAATGAACGATACAAAGTGTTGGCTTACAAACACGCTTGCAGAGTATATGTCAATCAGCCGTCTGTGTCGTTGCCATGGAAAACAAATAAACACGAGATAAACCGAACGAAGATTTGAATCCTTGGTCTAGCGCGTTTCTTTTCAGTACATTGACTTTTTGTCAAGTAGGTCGATTGCACATTTGGAAATCATTAGAGGTGTACCTTTGCTTATTTGTATTGGCGTGGAAGGAATATGTTTATCGACTATGTGATAAGAAAGAAGGGTAAACTCTTGCTACAGATCCATTCCGTTCCTCTATAGGAACTAATGGGTGAGGCAAATCTTCCACAGAAGTGTCAATACAATAGTGTGTGTGTGTTTTTTGTGTGTATCTGGCAATCATTAATTATCTTTAAGAACTAGTTGTGGGGGAGCGGGGCGTACATGTAGCTCAGCACAAGGGCGTTCGCCTGAGGTTTAATGATCAATGGATTGATCCTCCTCAGTTCACCAGTTGGGTTATTTATTTCCCGTTCCAACCAACTACTATCCTGTCTGTGGGAAAGTGCACATAAAAGATCCCTTGCTGTTATTCGAAGACACGTAGCCTATGTGGCGGCATTGGGTTTCCTCTGTGACCAAAATATGTCGATATATCTGCGTTTGACATCCAATAATTACAGATTATTTGTGGTTTATTATTTGTCATTTTTTGCGAGATTCACTTAGGGTCTGTATGATGACATGCATGTAGTTTGGGAATAACATTTATTGTCGCGCAATCTCTGCAACCTTACGCCCTGCTGCAGTCTTTGTTCTTAACCAGATCTTCCTTGGAACTGAACTGAACTAAATTGTAGTTGACTTATTATTGAATGCATGGATACATGTACTTCAGTGATTCATTATATATATATTGTCATTTTGTCTAAATCATCATTGCTATTTAATATTTCTCTGTTATTCACAGGCAATGTTTTTCTAGTCATTTGCACTGATATGTACTCAAACACCATTGATTATTTGTAACTCGATCTGAACATGCAAACCAAGTCACTGTCTGTCAATTTTACTCATGTTTACGATTTGTTAATTATGTGACACATTAATTTTACACGCTTCATCGATCTTAATATGGACTTATTGTATACGGTGTATAGCTGTGCAATTAATGTATTTCTTGCATCACTAGGTTACTATTGGTGCTATCTAAAGTTCTCAATGTGGGTTGGTCATGGTGTTAGCTTTCTTGGCAACACACACAGAATTTCTATGTTTTGATTTTATCTAACTCGCATCATTCATTCCGACCTACCAATATGCGATTTGTGTTATTGACATTATAAGTGTACATTTATATTACAATAGTTGCATCTTGTTTACAACATACTTTTCAGTACAGCTTTTGGTTCACACACATTTCTTTTTCATAAGACTCGTAGAGGTGTAGCGATATGATGCATATCCCAGTACATGGGTCACTATACAATGTATATCACAATACTCAACTTCATAGTATCCAGAAATAAATAAGCTGTTTTGCACACAGGTGAATCTTTAGTTCAAGTTTATGCAATATGATCACATTAATGAAACGTCAAGACATGACACAGCCTGACTTATACCATGGACACTGAAACACCCCAAGTATTATCACATGTGTTCAATGCATTGCATTGATGTGCATTAGGAAATCTGTATTTGGTACCGATCTCCGTAGTAGGCCACCGGGCTCAAGACTAGTAGGTACTGGGTTCGAATTCCACTTGAAGCAATTGGATTTTTTAATTGCAGTACCACTTCAATCCTAGTGAGTTCTTCGCAAGTCTCAATTGGTAGGCATACAACACTTACACTGGCCAGTGTTTCACTACGTAGGCATACAACACTTACACTGGCCAGTGTTTCACTACAAGTTAACAATGTACTGTCCTGGCTGTGGGAAAGTGCACATAAAACTTATCTTGCTACTCTTAACAAATATGAGTAGAGGGTTTCCTCTTATACATGTACTTCCACCAACTTGTCCTGGAAAGGTAGACAAAACAGCTGGACTAGGTGTTCTCGATAGACATGCTTGAACCTCGACATGGATAAAAGCACGTAAATAAGTTATAACTACATGTAACATATTTGGTGTGTAAAAGGTTTACTGAATAGTTCAATACATTTCTGTAACAAACCAGCAATTGCATACATTTTTTATTTATGTTATTATGTTTATGCTATTAAAGTATTCAAACATACATGTATGGCAATACGTCTGTCCTAATTCAATGTTTTCCCACAGGAGTCTCCTGGTTTTTTTCTCTATCATTTCTCCATTTTTTTCATGTCAAAAAGGAATTTTCTTCTGGGAAATTACAATTTTCTAAAAATATACAAATTCCTTTCGACCTTTTGAAAAACTAAGCAGCAAATTTTTCAATTGCCCATTTTGGCTGATTTCGGTTTCTAACATGATTTGTAAATACCCGGTAGCTGAAGTGTTCTGAGTGCAGTTTGGGATCTCCTCTCCTTTTATACCAGGGATCAAGGTTGATCATTCTGAAAACTGATTTTAACACACTATTTTAACAAGCAATTTTAACATAGATGATAAATCTCAAAAGTAATTTTATCATGATTGATATTTCTTAAAAGTGATTTTAACAGTTAATAATTCCCAAATGTGATTTTAACAAATGATAATCCTCTTAAAGAGCCTAAGTAATGGCTTATTTTTAATTACAAACACGGAATAATATACCTTAAATATTATATATGTAGGA
>JAULBR010093882.1:0-11971 GCA_032355825.1 Melanodrymia aurantiaca
GGGGTCTTTTATGTGCACTATCCCATAGACAGGATAGCACACACCACGGAATTTGATAAACCAGTCGTGTACCACTGACAGTAATTACTTTTCTTAATTTCATTTTAGGGATCTAACATTCTTGCATAAATGTCAATGAGTTTCAAAATCTAAACAAACTGGGCACTTAACAAAAACATATCTCTGCACGTTATAGAAGATAAAGTTTGTTTGTTTAACAACACCACTGGAACACATTGATTGTATACCACACATAGGCTACTCTTCTTCGAATAACATCAAGGGATCCTTTATATTCACTTTCCCACAGACAGGATAGCACACACCACAGCCTTTTATAAACCAGTCGTGGATCACTGGTCGGAACGGAAAATAACCAAATTTGTCCCCCGAGGAGGATAGATCCTTCGACCCACCAAGCCCCAGTGGACGCTCTAAGGCATAGCTACGCCCTGCCCCGTTATAAGCTTATAGTGCATACCTTTGTCTCGGTGTTCCCAGCCCGCCATGAAAATGGTTCTCTCCAGGCGACCTACGAGTGCAATACCCAGCACAGTACCCTGTAGTATCCGGAAGAAACAAGATACAACGCCGATACTAAGATTGCCGAAGAAAGCATAGTAATTGAAATCTTCGTAAAATTTTCTGTAAATAAAGTAAATAGATACCCAGTGCTCAAATTGATTACAGAGTGATTGCTATTTTCTTAACTAATTATATATTACTATATTTTCGTTGTGTTCTTAACTTTCGTTTAAAGACGATCGCTCACCATTTTTCGTGACGTAAGGAATGGAGCAAGCCACAAGACAATTAATGTGCGTATAATCATTATAAACAAGCGAAAACACTGTCCTTGTTCATTTACATAATTGCATACATATATTATATGACTACAAACAACAACAGAAATGTCAAAATGTCATTATATTACGTAACATTGCTCTGTTTACAAGACACGCATCCATCGCTATAAATAGCATTTTGAAAAGTTATAACACTGTTTATCTGGAGTACAGCGAAGCGAAGCCCATTGTTATATTCTCAGACCTAGCTGAATGCCTCTTGTCACGTGGTGTCTAGAGATGCAGCAGAGCGTAAACTTTTGCGTGAAACGTCCTGAGCGATGGTCTTTAAAATGATAGTCAATGTGGTTTTATTTATATCACTGCCATAATGCATGGCAAGCTGAATAACCGGTTCATTATATCATTTATGGTATTTGATATAATTTAATGAAGACATCATGCATGAATGGTGAGCTGGGACCCGGACATGCTACAGTGCACATCTAGAATATAGTATTGCTTCATATATTCATGGGGCTGGTTTAATGAGCATTGCTTATGTTTAATATTATAGAGTGACAAATACCAGTAACTGTGGTCTCCCTAGAGCTGTTAACTTAATGGCTGCAAACCCAGATCGTTCTGTAGAATCTGAAAAAGAAAATAAATAACATTACCCAAACTAACAGTACTTTGTAATAACTGAACATAGGGCTAATGTAACATTGTCAATTTGATTTTATCTTACAGTATCAGATAGTTTGACTGTTGGTAGGCAATTTTCCTTTTAAATGTTTCTAAAATATATAAATTATTGAAGTTAGGAAAATAATCTTTGTATTAATGTAGTCCTATGACCACAACCCATATTTGAACATGTATGTATACATTGTTTAATTTGTAACTATTAGACCTGCATTAAAAACATGATCTACATGTACTGTCAAGCATCCTGCTACATGTAGGTTATTCTTTAAGCAGAAACTGAAACTATAATTTTTCTATTCATTTTCCCAAATGGGACAGTATAAATACAGTGGTTTAAGATAAATCAGTTGTAGAGATATGGTTGAAATAAATTATGCATTTACAAACAAGGATTGAATAAAACAATTCAAAGTTGAAAAACAATAATGTTATTTACAAATTTAAACAAAATATACATTTACAGTAGAATCTCGTTGGCTCGAACACAGAAGGATCGAATACCTGGCAACGCTGCAACCAAGATCGAAGTTCAGCATTAAACCCTTATATTAAGTTGCTGATGCCTGGATCGAACTACCCGATAGATCGAACAGTTTCTCGAGCACCGACGGTGTTCGAGCCAACAGGATTTAACTGTATATACACATTTCTTTTCTACTTTGTATTATCAAGGAGAATACAATTAAACAAAAAGTTTTTGTCCAAAACCATTCAATTTTCAAATGGCAATGATACCTAACTCGATACTTCGTCCGTATACTACAGACTTTCTTGAAACATGCACACTGGTATTATTGTGATAACAACTTACCCGTGACAGCATCAATACAGTTGAGAATGATCTTCATGTTTTTGTCACACTGGGCTTCATCTTCATAAAAATATGTCCTGGCGCTTACCACTTTATCACGACGATCACCAAACTCTTCATGAGCACGGAACCTGCCCACTAGATCAGCTAAAGGATATGAAAGAATATTAATAAATTAATAATATCAATTGATTATCAGACTACAATATTATACATTGCATAAATTAATTAGCTCATAAGTGCCAAATGGATACAGAGTAGAAAAATGGTAGGTTTTCTCAGTTGGTTTAATTGTGCAAGGGTAATACATGTATAATGTTAATACAGTAGATTCCACTTATTTGCATACTGGTTAATAGCATAAATCGGTTATATGCATATATGCTAAACAAAACCATTTGCTATCAAAGCAGTACTAAATATAACTGATAATTGCATAGAAAATGTTCTATATTCTGGTTATTTGCATATACATTTTGTCATTCAGCTTTCTATGCATGTGCATTTGACTATTATTTCGTATTGTTTTGTGGGAATCTAAACTTATTTTATTGCCAGAAATCTATAACTTATTTTATTGCCAGAAAGACTTACTAAATTTGCTTAGTTGTTTATTACTGTGCATTTTTAATTGTCATTGACTTAATTACATAAAAAACACTCCTTTATGTCCAAATGGTTAATGGAATGAACTGGTTAATTGCATATGTTTTCATGCACCAGGGCTATACAAATAAGAGGAATCTACTGTATTATATATTAAAGTAACTAATTAATTTGACTAATAAAATTATAAGTACATGTACATGTATTATAAAACAAACTAAATTATGAAAGCAACATATTTTAAAAGTAGCTTATGATCAACCTCTGTAGCGCAGTGATTAATGGGTACCGTAGTTATTGGGTTTAAATTCCATTCGTGGCATATAGGATTAATCCCAGTACTGGCACCAACCCAGAATGAGTGCTCTGCAAGGCTCAAAGTAGATATACTACCACTTGCACTAACCAGTATCCACAACTGGTATAACAAAGGCCATGGTATGTCCTCACAAGGTATGTTTCTACTTATCAAATAATTTATTATGAGTAGCAGGTTTCCTGTTTCATACTAACACTAACTTCTGTCCTAGAAGTAGAGGCAGATGGACTGTGTAACCATGAGACATGTTCATCAACGTTAATTGGATATAAGCACGTAAATAAGTTATAACTAACTAACTTAGTAATCAAAATAGCTTACTTTTATCATTATTAATTTAATTAAAGTACAGATGTAATAAATCAGCTAAGATCTTTAAAAGCAAAGTTCTTACCTGAGGTGCTAGATGGCTCATTCTCTGGAACACAGCTCCTGCAAAAGTTATTATTGTTTAACTACCAAGTAACTTTTTATCAGGTCTTTGAAATTTTAAAAATGAATTTTGTAAATGTATAAAAAATACTTTAAAAACGAATTAAATATAATTTCCTCTTTCAAAGAGTAAAACTACCATAAGTTTATCATAAATGTCCAAGAAATCTCAAATAAATTGATCATTTTGGCATTCAATTTTGGCTGAATTAAAAAAATATTTGCTTTTGGGATTATACCCAATTATTTTCAGGATTATTACCAACAATTTTTTAGATTGATCCCATGCGTTTGACATTCAATAACCGCTGATTTCAAATCAATGTGTTCCAGTGGTGTCGTTAAACAAACAAACTTTATCTTTAATCAAATCATGTCTTCACAACTGTAAAGCAAAAAAGTACTGCTGCATTATGGCATCCTACAGGGAGGAGTCAGATCACCTACATCCTTCTTGATCTTCATCAATAATCTCATACAGGAACTCCCGGGAAAGGAATACTAGCTGCTCTCTATGCTACTGATGACTTTGAAAGGGTTGAAAGGAGGAATATGCCATTATTGCCACCTACAGAATGCAGATAGTGGAAGACAAGCTGACTGATTGGCATGTGACTATCAATACAGACAAGTCTTCCTTCACACTTCATTCCATCACCAAAGAAAAAAGCTGGAACGATACTCAATCGAAGAGTGAAGAAGTAACCGACCTTGGTGTCACCTTTGATAAGAAAAAAACCTGGAAACCAAACATCCAAAAAGAAGCAACAAAAGAGAGATGCAAGCTAACCATCATGTGGGGAGCAAATGTGAGGATCCTCAAGACAGTATATAATATGGGAACCATAAGACCTCATCTCGAGTACGGTTCAACAACCTGGTCAACCACAGCAAAGACAAACTATCAACCTCTAGACAAGGTTCAAAACCAAACTTTACAAATAATAACAGGATCTATAAAGTCGATGTCTATTAAATACATGGAGAAAACTGCTGTGAGAGATGACAAGATCATGATCCAGACAGAGAAATTCAAGTACCTGTCCAATCATCCACCAAACTAGGAGACTTATCAGAGTTGACAAGCTAACCTAATAACGGAGACACTTCCCACAGCTATAGACTTTTGAACAAGCTAATCTACAGAAGACTCCCAGATGATCAACAAGCAGTACCCAGAAGAATGTTGGATCCATGCATACATAGGTGGCTCATCAACAAATATGCTGTGACCAATGGAGGTGTGGTTTTTTTTGTCAAGTTCCTATCAGAAAACATCTCTAAAGCAGAAGTTCCAACTGGTACCTACAGATCCAACTATAATGCAGACACTCCAAGCTTTAATGCAGGCCACTACTATGCTAAAGGAATCAAAAGTTGAATATCAACAAGTTGTCTTCCTCTCAGATGCTCATTCAGTTCTGAAAGCCATGATGGAAGGCATCCAAAAGGTTGTGAAGGAACGACGAGTAGCACTACAATGGATTCCAGCCCACTGGAATTTCAGGAAATGAGGAAGCAGTCTGGCTAGCCAAGCTAGGACCACAACGATTGAAACAACAGCATTAGCTTCTCTAAAAGAAATCCGTAATCAGGATAACCAACAGGCCCAGGACATTGAGGGATGATTATCAACTGAGCTACATGTACGAGTTTACAAGGATAGTACATGTATCTACAGGATGATTATTCTGAACAGACTTGAGTTGTGCATGTACTCACTTCATTTCAGCTTCCTTGGCCTCTCTCTCCGAGATATCTTCCTCCACACTGTAATCAAGAATTGACTTCACTCCAAACTGACGATTCTTGCTGATCAGAGGTTTTATGGCCTCGTGATCCTCGCCTGCTACAAAATGGCCATAAAACGTTGATTTCATAAAAAGTCGAAACAGTCTTAGTCCCATTATTTTTTGTGACCATTTTAGAATCTGAAAAGAACATAATTTTAAACATTTTTAAAATGAATATCTGATTGCAATAGATAATATTGGAAAAAAGCAATGCTTATGATTATGCCATGGAGATACTGAAGAATTGTATTAACCCTTGAACAAGTAACATGAAAATGAGCATTTGTCACACAGCTTAAAACTATTAATCCACAGCTGATACAAATGACCTGATGGTCACAAAAGTCATCTGTAAATGTCAACCAACATCTCAACACAGTTCTGAGTCTGTCACTGGTCAGCATCGGGTATATCCACCCTGTACCTGGATGACGGACTGGACATGCCTCCTCATGCCAGATACCAATCGATTAATCCTCAAAAGCGGTATTCTCTGGAATCCTTGCAGGCCATGGTAGAGTTTCAATTGCATTCCGCTGCAGATAGTTGAGCACTGCTCTGGAACAATGAGGTCGGGCATTATCATCCATAAAGACAGGGCGGCTTGCAAACTTGTGCATGATTTGTCAAAATGAGGAACGACAGCTCTGTCCAAGAAGGCATCCTGGTATATCTACCCATTGAGTGTTCTGGGTACAGTCACCATATCCAGTTCACAGACCATAACTGAACCTCTACCAAAGGGAACCTCTTCTAGAATGTTCCGCTGGTCATAGGCCGTGCCTCGATCTCCATACTTGAGTTCGACCTTCCGTGGAGCAGGAACCGACTTTCATCTGACCAGTGTACTCTTCTCCAGGTCCTTAAGATTCCAGTGGTCTCTTTTGGCACACCACTTCAGACACTATTATTTGTGATGTTGAGAGAGTAGAGGATGTCTGATTGGTCTCCAAGCTCTCAACCCAGCAGCATTCAACCTCCTCCTGACAGTGGACATGGACACTCTGTTGTGTTTTCTCCATTGGGTTCTCAGCACTCTGCTGTTGGTCAATGGGGATCATCTTGCAAGGCGTACTACGACTCGGTCTTCATGTGCATCAGTCTTCCTTGGTCGACAAGATCTTGCCCTATCCTTGACATCATGAGTTTGGGCATGTTTTTTAATCAAACGACTGATGACAGTATGGTTAGTGTTCATTTGTCTGCCAATCTCTGTGCGTGACATACCGTGTTATGCATACCAATAATCTGCCATTTTGTGACAGCAGGCAACCTTTGTCTTGACATAGTGTTCACAAATAAAGAGAACCGTTCAAATCGCCTAAATGGTTATGTAATGGTATAAACCTCAAACTTCACTTTCGTAGCAAGTCACTCCCTGTGTCTGTGCATGCCACGGATCTCACCTAACATGTATGCTGGTATGTATGTGCTTTTCACACTTGTAATATAACCGGGTAACGGGTCATTCTGTATCAAATCACCCAATGGGTTAAACCACACCTTCTCAGATTTTTATGAATCTTGGTATACTTGTTGATTGGTATCCCACAGCACCAAATCCGAAATTTTAGGCCAATTGATCCAGTGGTGTCACTGTGGGAGATACGGACCCCCCAAATTTTGAGATTTTTGGCAAAAATGGGGGTCGCCACCAACCTTTGAACCCTCATATCTCAGGAATTACTGGGCCAATCTTTATAAAATTGGTATTGTTGGAAAGGCAATGTGACAAGGATTCCAAATCTGCCATTATTGTTCAGATTGTTGGGGTACACTGACCGTTTGACCTTGAAATTGACCGTGTGGATCACGTGAATTTGAGATGACATTTCTTGAAATTTAATCTCCCACATGTTAACTAAAACATATAAAAGTTCCAGGTGTAATATTCTTTGTTTAGCAGCAATACACATTCAAAGATTGCATGTCCATGAAAATAAGGTTCGTGGCGACTCCCATTTTTGCCAAAAATCTCAAAATTTGGGGGGCCGTATCTCCCACATCACTGGTTCAATTGGTGCTGTGGGATCCCAATCAACAAGTGTACCAAGTTTCATAAAAATCTGAGACAGTCGGGTTTAAAATATGTTTTTTTGGGTGATTTGACACAGAATGACCCTAACATAAAGACAAGAAGTATGGTAGCCTGGTCATGTCAATATTTGTTTATTCACTATTGGTGTAAGTAGTGCTTAACTTGTGAGCAGGTGTATATATATAGTCAAAGAGCAGCCACCTGTACTAAGCAATCCCCCGCTTTAATTGGCCACAATTTTATTTTCCCAAAGTATCTACCCTCCTTTAAATAGTGCACTGACATGTATTAAGTAGGCACCTGTGTTAAGAGGCCAGTATTTATTACTCGTTTGGGTAGCTGCTTAACACAGGTTTGACTAGAATATCACCACCTATAATAGTTATAATAATGTAACCTTCGAACAACACAATATAAAAATTCAGGGTGACATTATTTTCTTACACACGTGTTTGAATAATTATTGAACCTGTGTGATATTTATAATAGGCATTAGAGAACAACATTTGAGACTTCTGATTGGCTGCTCCGTGGTAACGACCCGAGTGACCTGCTCTTTTTACTGAATGTCTGCCTATGACCTCATAAGTTTTGACGCGGGTTCCTTCATTCAACATTGTATGACGTAACATTTCGTTCAATGACGTCACGCGGCGCGTTTAACAACTTTCTACAGAATTTAGTTGCAGCAGTTCATTTCATTGTTTAAATTGCTTTGGGATCGGGGGAGGGGGTGTAAGAAATAGAATACTACACTCGTGTCCGTTAGAGAACATTTTATAACTTGTAGTTACAATAGTTTATAAGATCAGTGATCTCTAGTAACGGCCACTCGTGTATTAAATTTATCGAATAATTATAGCAGAAAGCTCACAGCGGCGATATCGTAGACGGTAATACGCCTACCAGTATTTTATAATAATGGCAATAAATAACAATTTCATAAACATCTGCTACTCGGTCGTAAATAATAAGATGTAGGCCCTATTATGTATAATGTTTACTCACATCTTTCTGATTATTTACAAGGAAATTCACCGAACACAGGTTGAAGACGAGTAAAGATCGAAATAGTTCTAGTGTAGTTTTGCTTCTGAAAGCTTCTGTGGCACTCTCAAAATTCAAGTCCATTCGAGGGTGTCCAAATTCGTCCAACCAGTCTGGCTCTGAGTCTACGTTTTTTCTGACAGTTTCATCAGCGGCTTTCTCCGGCATTTGAGACAGACGATCAATCTCATCATTTATCTTTGTAGCTGCAGATGTTGATTTTGACACATAAGAACATCTTTGTAAACGTATCTTTTTTAAATGTGCGCTTATTTGTCGGAGAGCCATACCGAATTTGGACCAAGGTCTAACCTCGTGTGAATGTCATCACTTCCATTCATCAAAGCTTCGATGAATAAATAATCAAAGGGACATAATTTATAATCAAGTATGCTCTATTTCCAAAAAGTAGTTTTTTTTTCATCTTTAGTTTGTGAAATATGGCTATTATTTGTGTGATGGATTTGAAATGCGACATTTACACATGTTGAGTGCCAACATGTGTTTACAAACAGGATAATTATTATTAGCCTAACTGTGAGGAGCGGGAAGTAGGCCTATGCCTATAAAAAAAATAGGCCATAAAAAAATAGTTCAGTGCGTATGATTGAATGTAGAGCTCGGTAGATTGTACTGCAATTTGAAATTCAGAACAGTTGAATTAGCTAACAACATAGTGTTTAGTCTTAACTAACCAAAATGATGAAAAGCAATCGTGACGGACGTGACCATTTAAATACCCCATATCTGGGATCCATATATGAAAATTAGCAACAGAAGAAATGTAACATCTCTACAAGTTGAAAGAAAAAGTTAATTTGTTATACATTGGAGCACAACATGAATGATTAATAACCATAATAATATGCATAAGCAATTGGTAGTCAGATAACTACAGGACCGTCGGATCCTGGGTGGGTAAATGCCGCCCCTCAAACTTTTTAAGATTTCTATTTTATCATAATTATTCAAGCATAGGTCTACTTAGCATTGCTTAATAACGATCACTATCATTGCTACTCCTCCCCCGACCCCACTTTAAAAAAAAAATATGCTCCGACGGCACTACATGTAGGCCTATAGGCCTAATGCTCTCACCGACAAGGTCTAGATGGACATTAGGTTAGACGAAAGGGTCACCCTCTTCTCATGACTAACACAATATCCATCCCTCTTCGTCTAACAATATGTCCATCTAGACCCTCGCAGCCGGTTATTGAATATCATATACACGATTATGTCGACGCATGGTCTCAGAAGACACCCGCGGCCGCCAGATAGGCTACTATTACCGATTAACAGCAAATGGGGTATTTTATTATGCAATTTTCCCAGACTGTATATCATATACCACGGCCTTTGATAGGGTGCATGGGGATGGGTTCAGTACTAGACCTTTAGAATCAGGGAGCTCACAATAAACAATAGGCCTAATACCGCAGTAATTATAAGTGCAAGTTAAAATATATATATATATTGAAAACAAGGTTTGTCAAATAATTTACTTGATACTCGGACACCCCACCCAAAGGCCAATAAATCCACGCCGACCCGTAATATTAATGTATGGACTTCATAGCCTACGAGTATTCTCATTTACTGACTACATGCATCACTTCTCCGAGAGCTGGGAGTTAAATACTTATCAGAAACAAAGTATAAATGTGTCTAGAGGTGTGTCAGAATGACATACATCGATTGGTTTAAGTGTTGTTTACAACACGTTTGGTTGGCTAATAAAGTACCTTTCACGAAGCAGCTGTTTATTACACCAGTAACAACACACGATAATACGAATTATTGAGGTGTGTTCAGAGAAGATATATTGCAAAATCTTGCAAGATTAATTTCGTGTTCTATCAAATCACATTCATTTAATATTAATGTTGGTACAACAACCAGTAGGCCAATAGAGGGTGGGGGCCGTCGATCAGGATTAGAGAGTAGGCCCTATATAAGTTTACCTCTCACCTGTCTCCGTAGCGCAGTGGTTAACGCATCGGACTTAACACTGGCAGGTACTGGGTTCGAATCCTATTCGTGGCATACGTGGTTTTTAATCCCGGAACCGGCTCCATGTCCACAACTGGTTTAGTAAAGGCAAAGGCCGTGGTATGTACAGTCCTGTCTGTGGGAAAGTGCATATAAACGATCAAGATTACCGGTAGTGCGTTGCCTCTCTGATACTAACACTATATAATAGCCCGGGTGTTGGCCAGTGAAGTGTGAAATCTGGCATGCACAAAGTTTTATTGAATTTTCATGAAGAACAAACCATTTGATTCAGTGATTGAATATTCCGAATGATGCCACACAGGCAGCCGTGAGCTAGGCCACTCTTACCGTAAACAGCAACGTGTCTCCTATGTGCACTATCCAATGGACAGGATAGAACACACCATGAAAGTAATAAAAGAATGAAAGGTTTGCATTATGTCAATGATAAGTAAGGAAAAAACTAGAGACTGTAACAGGAATACTCGTGGCTGAATGCAAAGATGCTGGAGACGAGATGATTACTCAGTTTTATCTTTGACATAATGCAAACCTTTCATTCTTCTATTACTTTGAATGGGAGAATTCACCAATTAATGACAAAGATTAGTTGAGTATGTTAAGCTCGAAGTTAGGAGCAAGTAAATCGTGATCCTGCTCTGATGATTTTGATGTTTCATGGATCTCACTGCTCACTTGAACATCATTTTCATCACTACTTAATTCTCGTCTTTAAAGTGGTTCAGAGGGCAGCTTTGCAAGTTGTTTTCGACGTTTATTACATGTATAGACGCTGTCCAGAAATTAACTTCAGATTCGGGTAGGTCAAAACGGCTCTTTTGGTAACTTCTCGCAAACCTTTTGTCTTTCCCTTGCTGTGACATTTGAATGGGTCACAACATGCTGACTGTCGTAGAACGAATTCACGTGTATAACTAATGGTGCAAGAGATAAACGATATGATGTGAATGTACAAAATTGAAAGTCAGTTTTGCTTGCTGTAGTTTCACTACAAATATTATGAAAATAAGTTATAGTTAAATCACAAGACTCAAATAAATAAACTACAATGAAAACAGACGAGCAAAAACAGCTTGCCCTTATATGGTATTTTGCACTGCAGCAATCTTGAATTGCATGTTTTTTGCATAACTTAGCTTACATTCAATGGACGATTATTCATAAACTGTAAGAGTGCCCATCACCAAATTTGCTGGAATTGTTGGTTACATTATGGACTACAAATAAGCGAAATTTTGGTAACTTTGAAACATATATATTTTTGAAGGTCAAGGTCAAAGTTTTAAAAGTAATTTTCAAAAGAACATTTTAATACCTGCATAGAATACAGTATAGGTAGGGGTGGGCGAATATGAGGTTTTTTTGGAAAAGTTAAGTGTGCAGAGTTGTTTCTATGGCCATTTTGTGCGTAGA
>JAULBR010093893.1:0-11971 GCA_032355825.1 Melanodrymia aurantiaca
GAGGCGAACTGGAAAAGACAGCTCATTTCATCCTACAGACTAGTCTATTGGTGTAAATTGTGAAAGAGAAGAAGAAGGAACTCCCTATGTAAAATATTTGAAGTATGTGTAGTATACTTTTCTGCTTTATATCCGTTTTCAGTTTACTTAGAAAATCTACGATACCTAAATGTCAGCAATTGTGCAGATATGGATGACTGGTGCCTTGCTCGATTTTACCAATTTGCAGACACTTTGGAGTTTCTCGACATCAGTGACTGCCCACAGATTACAGAAAGGGGTGTTGCTTGTCTATACCATTTGAAGTAAGTTAATTACTGAAGTAGACTGCAATTCAAATCATATACGTACCACAAATTTATCTTTTTGTTATTTGTTTAATTTTGTAATGTATTTTTTAACAATTTGTCACCTAATTGAGATAAGGTCGTAAATGACAATGTAACATCGTTGTCACTTACGACCTTATCTTAATTAGGTGACGAATTGGGCTGTATTTGCATTTACTCTTTCATTTATCGAGACGTGTTCTCTTAGTCGTTTGGTAAGTCATCTTCAGAGACATAAAAAATCTTCCTGTATTTTTATCACATTTAACTTAATGTTTCATTAGGCCGGGGAAAAAAAGTTACTAGTTTCCCATTACATGCTGGAAAAATATAGGGTAGGTAGGTAGGTAGAATATGAATCATTAGCATCTTTTTTAATTTATGAATTATCGTACTTCCTGATGGCAATGTTTATTTACGAACCATATATTTTTTTTACAAAGGTAAACATTGATCACTACTTTGAAATTCTGTAATTATCAAAAAGTTCATATATATATATGAACACACACACATACATACATAAATTATTCACTTTTTTTCTCCTCAGGAATCTTCAATGTTTAAAAATGAAAAATCTACCAAAAGTAGAAAATCAAGAACTCTTGATTCTTATGTTAGAAGAACTTCTACCAAACTGCAGAATTGTCGGACTTGATTATAATAAAATACAACATGGCCTGCAAACCGATGATCAAATTAGCCATTCTGGAGTGGACACACAGGTCAACAATATCTCTCAGCATGAATCACAACAGAGAATATAGCTCCATAGTAAATTTGTTTGTGTACATAATTATATGTGTAAGTTAATGTAATAAATTATAAACATTGTTTGTATAAATAAAGTTCACGTGTATCATTATTCAGATTCCATGCTACTAGGCAAAGTGAAGCTTAACTTCGTTTGAGCTCCATGGCTTCGCTGTATGGTCAAGTCACCCTCGTCAAAAAAACTTCTCCCTCAGTAGTAAGTGGGAGAAGTCACTTCTTCTAATGAATCAGCCCCGACTTGGAGCCTGTATTATCCATAAGTTAATAATCATACAATTTAAAGACATCTGAATTAGTTCAGAGACCGCTATATTGACTCTCAAATCAAATTCTCTTCATTCATTTATGTGTAAATGGAAGTTTGTTCAAGAAGTTCCAAGTCATCAATTCAACATAAAAATTTATTACGATTACATCGCTTAAAATAACCAAACATTCAATCTTATCATAGTTTTATTTGCATTGAATGCACATCACAAATGATAGAATACAATATTTATTTAACATGAAGTAACGAGCATTTAATCCAATAACAAACAGGCAAAACAATTTAAAAAAAAGATAATCCTTGGTTTAAAAAAACCCAAAAATAGGTCCATCTACAAAATATGCATTACAGGCAGCTTTCATGGAAATGTGTAATAGATATTCTCAGTGCATTGGAATCATCCTGTCTGTATGGAGCCTACAAGGGAATGTGTACTAATTTATTATACCCCCGCTTCAATGAAAGTAATATAGGGTCATAAAATTTGATGCATGTACAAAAGTAAGTCCCTGCTACCTATATTGTGATCTCTAACCCAAATAAAAGAAATGGGGATTTCCAGAGCTTTTACCCTATTTAAGCATAACTTCTACACTATTTTCTGTATGGTTATCAAACTGCTTGTAGATACATATAGGGAAAGTGGCATGATCTCAACAGGTTTATCTCGGAATCCAAATCTATCATCCATTGGAGTATTTTACAGATGGCGTTTACCCAATAATTTGTGACATCTCCTACGACTATAATTTTGATTGGTCTATTTTCAGTTGGTCACCAAGAAACCTGATAGTTCTAAACATGACATCACAACTGTTATGACGTCATGCCTTTGAACAAAGCAATGCATGTGTTCATTTTCATTTAATTTCTGTTAATAATCATTCTAATTAGACATAATGAATGATAAAAAGAATACTTTTCTCATGTCTTGTGATATAAATCATCAGCACTCATACTGATAAATTATGATATCACAAGACAATTGGGGAGTATCCTCTATATATAATTCTAAAACGATCGGTTTCTGCACTAAAGTGGGGTTATCCACATTGAGAAACAGCAAGTTATTAGTAGCCTGTGCATGACAATTAATTTGGCAGCATTGCAGCACAAACTTGGATTACACTAGTAATATAAAGAAATATTTTGTTTATGGGCACATGTACTGTAGTACATATAATATGTATTCTAAACTGACTTGGTTCTCATAAGTGAGAGGCAACAACTTTTGTTATCAGCTGCGGAAACTAAATTGACAAGAGCATCCCTCAGGCATAAGCTGGTGCTGTCTATAACAGATAAATTTATCTAGTTCACTAATGTGTTTGATATGACAGGTTCCACTGTATACACTTTTATTTTATCTTTGACATATATTGTACACCGAATTTTATCAACATGTTGCATCATAAACTTTCACACTACTTTCATACATTAAAGGTATAATGTGACGAGATGTATGGACATTTTGTAAACACGCACTGTACACTTCGTGCACTTTGATAGTGGCGCTTTTCATTAATACGATTGTCTTCCACTTCTTGATATCAATTGTTTTTACACTTTGGTGTGCAGTCTCAATTTCAAATTTTTTTTGATTCAGCAAAATTGTCCACAGGATTACGGGTAAGGCTGGAAATATGACCCATACTGTGATCCATAGCTAGGATAATTAGAATGATATGAATAGTTGCTGCTGGAGTTGGGCTGAAAAACACAAAATAATAATAATTATAATACTGGTTTCAAGTGCTATACAAAGTAGTTCTTATAATTGTGATATTAATATTAATATAAAAATTAAAATATGACTACAAAAATAAGATTCATACCCTTAGACTGATGGTATCATATCTAGGAACTCGAGAGAAGATTTATTTTTATATTGATTGCAAATAGGTAATATCTGGTCAACACCTAAAACCAGGTTATTTTTTTTAGGTCGACATCTTTCTCTATAACAATTGTTTCATTGATAACATAATGAATGTAAACCTAATTATATTAACTACATTCAAACCAGCTTGAGCTGTCACCTCTATTAACCAGCCACCTGTCTTAAAGGACCACAATAATATTCTCACAAACCATCGGTATGACCTGTATTAAGCAGTAGAGGCCATTTGTGTTACTCCCTTTAGTGGCTACTTAATATAGATTTGACTGCAATTGTTGTTTTGAAATGTAAAGATTGTACCTTCTGCTAGACAGAACACATTTACATTACAATCAGATGTCATTTGTAAATAGAAATTTATAATCAGGAATCCCTGTAACTGTGTTGATTGATGACATCTCAATTCCTATCCATAATACTTTGTAGTGAATTAAACAAACTGAAACGGATGTATTTACCCTGAAAAGTTAACATGACGGTGAACATATGGGATTAGATAGCCTCGCTCCGTGCGGGCTTGTGAAAAACGTCAAAGCTTACTGGATAATAGTAGTTGTATGCATGGTTGGATTCTGCTGTGGATGATGAGCTTGTGTGTGATGTAGAGTCTCCACTTCCATTTGCTGTTGTGTCAGTCTTTTGCTTCTTTTCTGGAGGTTGAGAAGAATCATCTCTACAAAATAAGGAACTGTACAGTCAACTGCTCTTGTAATTCTAAAATATTTTCAATAAAATTTGCATTCAATATCTTCATTAGAAAAGATAACAAACAGTTGGTTTGTTTAATAAGACCACTCGAACACATTGATTAATAATCAGAGGTTATTTGATGTCAAATGCACGGTTATGTCGACACATGTTCTTAGAAGAAACCTGCTGCCGCCACATATGCTACTCTAACCAAATAACAATGTCACTAAAATATGCCTTTTACAGAATTATATTAGAGTAATTCCATTCAAAATGAACATGGTTATACTTGGCATAAAGAAGATAGCGAATGTTTTACTTTTAGTTTCAACAAGCATGATTCATGGAAAGGTAACAGTGACCTATTTGTTAAATGCAGTTATGTAACATCAGTAAAATACTGAGCATAATCCCATGCTTTGTTTGAAGACGACCTGAATGAATAAGAAATTTAAATAGCTCATTGGACAAATTTTTCTAAAGGAAAAAACCCCATTATAAACAATCAATAGATATAACTAGATTTTAATCTATTACTTACAACTGGTCAGGATGTTTCTTCTTACGATCTGTATTTAAATCTTTGACAAGTTTTTGGTGTTCATCGTATGCTTCAGTGATTCTACAACAGAAAAAGAAATGGTCATAATGCTGAACACCTTGCGGTTTGCAGTTTTTTTGTTGTCATCTTATTCACTAGTTATATATTCCCATAAATACTTTATCACAAAAATTCGGAATATATTTGTAACTTGGGAACAAGATACATGTAGAAACATTCTGAGAATAGCAACATAGGCAAGATGTCAATATGCAGAAACTGTCTACAAGCTATCACTGTTATAACATGACATTTTCAAGAATTCCATTTCCCTATCTAATATCTAAAATTAGATTATCTCTGCATTATAAAGTTAAAAGCACCTACATATTCAACTTGTCCAAATATTAGTTATATAAAACACTTTAAAAAGTCAATGCCAGCATGTTTATAACCGATTGGAGTCAATCAAAATTGCAATTTTTCTGTGATCTACAGCAATGTTTAAAACACTTGATAACACAATGATACCAATTGGTCTCAATTATACAATAATACTATCAGCTGATGACCACATAACGGATAATTCTTTACGTAAAACTAGTTAGGACCAAATGGTTGTTTGAAAATGAAAACCGTAATACCCAGTACAATTGGAACAGAGATAATCCAACTGTTTGTTTATTTGGCAACGTATATCAGTGGTTATACATTCGCAATTTCACACGTCGACAACAAAACAACGGTTGCGATGGTGTAACCACCGATATACGTGATGACAAATTATCATTGGTAGTACAGATCTGTAAAGTTAGTTATCATACATGGCATAACAAATTCACCTTTTGATATCGGTACCGAAGTCTTCCAAAAATTCCATTCTTCGCTGTGATACTTTGACTTTAAAATCAAGATTAAGGTCATTTTGGATTACACGGTCAAATACTTCTAATGTACGGTCAACATCTACAGGCTGTGTCTGGTATTCGAGATCTATTAATTGTAGAAACAGTTTTTCATTTCTCTGAAATAGACAGCAATGATGTAGAAAGTACATTTTGATGCTGTATAAAAATCTAATCCTGAGCCTCTAGACTAATTTAGTGTTATCCTGTATTTGCAGAATAGAATTTCCATAAATATTGTTAAATTATATTCCAATTCATAAATAAAATCAAACTAGTGAGAAAGTAAAAAATTTATGTGTCAATAGGATTTAATGTAATCATTAAGATACATTTTCTAATAGTTGTAACATTATTGTAATCAAATAGAGATGAAGCATAACACATGCAAAACATCTTGTCACTACAAAGCACATTTCATATGGTGAGGATATATACTCCAGTTGAACACGTTGACTTTCAATGGCTTTTATAATCATGCCAACAATTACCAACAATATATTTAAATAGCATCCCTTCCGGAGCATCTGGAAGTTCTCTTAAAATTGAACTAAGTTACATTTATAACAGCAAAATTTTATATATAAAATTAGTGAAATATAAATTGAAAAAAGATGTACCTTGTCTCTTTCCAGTGCTTCAGTAAGAATAGCTCTTGCTTTTTCGCAACTACCTCTAATCTGCATATAAATTAAAATAACAAATAACAGTAACTAGGAAATCTAATTAAGTCAAGTGTAAACGATAGTGATCAGTCTTTATAATTTCTAGTACTTATCATTAACTTTATGGTCATCATTCTAAAATTCTATTACGTTTAACAAACATTTTAGTGCAATGGAATTGTGAAAAATAAGTAATTGCCATGTAGGTAGTGAAGTAAACATGGAACAAGTATTGTTACTGTAATGAGTGGAAATTCTAGTTTTGGGGAAATTTTGGAACATTTATTGTGCTACTTATATAAGTGAAACAAACATTATTGTTAGCTAATACTTTGCTTATAAATAAATAACACTAACTAGTATCTTGCTTTCCAATTGTTTTATGGATTGAATTAGGATATTCTTTTATGTGTGGTTTAGAGTAGAAAGTAATCTGCTGGCCTTACCTTCAGTAGGTATCTGGCAAACTTGATGGAATAAAAGGATTTGACTGATGGAGATGTAGACTTGTTGATGTATTCTTGGAAAAGATTTTCAACATCTGTGTGATTGTTCTGGCGCCTGTCAAGACTTATCCTTCGCATTGCGACCATAACAAGTCCTGGAACGTTTTTATCTATGTTCGATAATACTTGACGTGCAGCTTGATAATTTTCTAAAAAACATAAAAAATTGTCTTTTTAGTTACTAGTTACATACAGTACAATATATTTTATTGTTTCACACTGGTAAGAAATTAGGAAAGATGTTTAGTGCTTACTGAAGATACTTTAAACAAGGATAGAGATTTAAAAACAACAAATACATCACACATTTGAAGTTTTAAACAAATATGTCTGAGCAGATGTATCAATTTACTTTTCTTCATTCCAATACTATTTAAAAGATACGGAAGTAACTTACACAGCTTATGCCTAGGACTGATGGCTGTTGCTGGACAGTGGGGGCTCAGGTTGAACAGATTTAAAAGAAATAAGCGTTCTGCTAAATATGGACAGTGCACCTTATGCCTGGAAGACATTATTTATGACATATAATTGCTATGCTAATGTAACGTACGCTGTCTTTCTTCAAAGGCTGCCCATGCCATATGTATGTATGGTTTCTTTGGCAAGTGAATCTCACAAGATCGTCTGTAGACATTTCGCACGCCTTCTATACTATGTAGCTCCAAGTACTTTGCATACTGAAAAATATAATTCAAGTGGTATGACGTCTTAAGATAAGTCTTTTTTTTATTAAGTACAATATTAATCCACAAAAAAAATGTCATTGAAGTGAAATAAATTACCAAGATATTAAAAAAAATTGTCAGCTTGCAACTCGAGCACAATGCCCTTCAATTTAACTATGCCACATTGATCAGTTACAAAATGTTAACTTGGGAGTAAAGTTACCTTCATCCAAAAATCTTCATAGAGAGCACACGCAATCATGCACCTCTCAAACAGAACTACAACTCTCTCGTGTGACCCATTCTCTATTTCAAAATCTAAATATTCTCGCCAGTTCTTAAGTTGAGCTCTTTCCAGAGGCTTTACGTGGAAATATGGTCTTCTAACCTGCAATTCAATGGCATGTGTATTACATAATTTTTACTTTTTTGTTGTTGTGTTGAAGTACTAATAGCACAAAACAGATTGCCGAAACATTAATAGTTTATCTTATCCCATGTCTATCTATATCATACAAACTTTTTTGCACTTTAATGGAGACGAGGTAATAACATTCAATGTTCTTCAGTCTCAAGTAGTTTTATATGTTTAGGCCAAATACTTCTAGTGTTACAGACCCTCAAATACCATGTTTAGCACCAACTGTTTCTGCACTGCTGAATCTCCAGACAATAGCAGTGTCCTTAGGAGTGTTCAAACTATTTAGTTGTGGATTTTGGTGATATATTCGTATGACATAGATCGAGAAATTTTATATAATACCATAACGCTTTGTAATTTCTGTTATGTTTATAATCAAATAATAAATGTTTGTGTGCGCAAATGGTGAGTGATACTCATTAAGAGAAAAATATGGCTACGTCTTTCATAGATCTAATGAAATTACTAACAGAAATTTTCATTGACTTTGATGAATAGGCAATTCAAAGGAAATATTTTTTATATTTCCATCAAAAACTGTTTAAGAATGCAATTACAAAACCAAGTAGAAAAGTCAAATATTTATACCTAAAATTGTAAAAACTATTTGAATACATATCTACCAAAAATTGTTAACTTAAATAAACAGCTAAGCAATACAAAGAGAAAAATGGTGCATTTTTTTGGCGTCTATTTTAGGAAGATGTATAGATTATTTGGCATGTGAGTTGTATTATGCCATTTAAAGTTATTAGTTATCGGTTTGCAAGAACAGGTTTTATTTTAGAAATGTTGAGTATAGATTAAACTTTTAGACTCAATCAGAAACTCTGACTAACATCAATACTTACTGCTTCTTCAAATGCCCATCTTTTGCTAACTTCATTTTCATTTTTCTTAAACACGGCTTCTCGGATGTCTATTATTCTAAGACGAAGTTTTCTTGATTCTGCATCATCACTCTAGCAAAGAAATATACCAAATCAAGACATTTTCACAACGCATTTTGATATGGACATTAAAATGATTTAAAACTCATCTTAATAGTTTTTCTTTAGTGAATTAATGAATATATTTGTAATGCAAATAATTACCATTACTGTGTATATTTATTTCATATTTCCCTCAAGGCACTATATACTCCCGACTTCGTTGAAGCTGCAGTATAAAAATGGTTACCTTTAAAAAACCCTCATAAAACACATGTCAGAGCAGAGGTTCTAGAATACAGGGGCCCGATGCCCATGGCCAGTGTTTTTCAGACTCGGGCCACAAAACAAATACTTTCATCAAGTGAATATTCAAGCATGACCAGTGAATGTTTTTTAAATTCTTGTTTTAATCTTGCTAATACCCACCATGCCACCATCATAGCCAAGACCAGGCGGAGCATCAACTCCAGGTGGAGCATCCATACCAGGTGGAGGAGCATCAGCACCAGCACCAGGTGGTCCATCCATTCCATTGTTATCATCATCTTGTGCAGTCTTCACCACCTCTCGGCGCAGTTTTAAAAACTCATCCAGTGACAGCATTTCTTTCGGATGGTGATCATCAACATGCTTCTTGAAACTAAACCACATAAATATTACATTATATGCATTGAAAATATTACTTCTCTATTATAGTTCTAACTTATTTGACGATTTAATCCTCTTAGAAGTTAGATAAAAGTTAAAAACTGTACAACTAGGATAAAAGTCCATCCTTAAGGCACATTTTACTTGATAAGAATAATTAGCTAATAAAAATAATCTGAAGTTAAATTTGGTATAACAAAACGTTTTTGAACTTTAGTTCAATTAGTGTTGGAGAAATTAGCTAAATACTGTCTAGGCATTCCACCAAACAGTCACTTCGACAACTTGGTGACACCACATAGGCTCCTCTTATTAGGAGCAAGGCTTCCTTTATATACACTGTCCAATACTGTTTTCTTAGTCCTATTAAAAAATGTCCAACTATATAATAGTTGTACACTTTATTTATGTAAGATGTGGGATGGATGGGACAAATAGCATACTTCTCTGGCGTTATATGTTAATTTATTATTTAAAATTGAGATACTTACTTGTCAAAATGGTGACTATATAGCTGAGTTGGAATACACAGAAGCCGGTCATACAACTTGGTGATTGCTTTGTAGTTGTCTCTCAAATTCTCCCAGGAAATGTAAGAGTCCCACAATTTGTCTGATCTGAAGTCTGTACCAGCAGCAGCAATAGCTTGTTCATACAACCTGGAAGATATATACCCTTTCTAAAATATCTTATCATTAAGGACATGCGCTTCTTTTTTCATTTAGAGATAATTAAAACAGATATGAAGAATAATTTTTAGACTACCCAGATGTCAGACAGAGGGAGATGAAGTACTTATAGTTCAGAGTGGAAGTGTTTGAACAGAACGTTCGTTGAATATAGCACATTCGATATGCATATACTGTAAATTGCGACGGTTTTGTGCCTAAAAAAAAAAGACAATATTTATTGTGGAGCTTCTCTCTTGTGTCATATGTTTATGTGAAGATAAGAAGATAGTAAGAACGAAACTCAACTGTTCTCACATCCTGATGGGCAACGCTCTCGGCTCAAAAACGTTACACATTAGAGAACGGTAACGGGGCAACCAGTAATTGTGCAGTGTTCCACGCTACCACATACTTTATATACACTGTGCAATTACCGTACACCGCTACACTTTTAGTAACCAATCGTGAGATTGCAGTAACGTACAGCAATACACTGGCCAGGATCACACACACACACACCAAACGAGGTCCGTTACAATACATTACAGCGCATTCATTATTAGGTTGAAATTTTCGTCACTGCCGCCTAAGAATAAAAATGGTACAACTTGAAGCAGGGGCTTCACAGATAAAGTTAGACAACCCTACATCAATTAGTATATTCTCCGGAAAAATAGATTTTTGCTATGGACAGATTAGTGACCTACATTTGGTATGCGATATACACCGTTTTCCGTACAGGTACCCACATACAAAGTATGATGACACCATATGATATAGTGTAGTAGACATGCTTCAGAAACGATTCGGATGGATGCACAAGGAAAACACTATGCTTCGATACGAGAATAATAAGGCAGTGAAACAATGATTGTTTATCAAATTGTTATCATATAGCAATAATGCACTTCAGTGTGTAAGAAATAATATTATAGTATGGCCATATATATCAGATACTTTAACAGTCAACTACTTTAATAGTCAACAGATGGTACCCCAAATTCTACGCATCTTTGAGACAAAATTAATGTTTTAACGAAACAACTGGAAAACATTGATTAATAATTATCCGCTATTGGTATCATACACAGGATAGCACAAACCACAGCCTTTTATGTACAAGTGCAACTGTTATGAAACAGGGAAATCCAAATGGGTCTACTGATGATCAATCTTTTCGACCTCATACTCCTCAGGTGGATGCTCTTGTGCTAAGCTATGTCCTGCTCTCCGACAACACTTAGTGGTTAAGCCGGCACTGAAAAACAAAACTTACTTTCTTATCTGGTCTTCAACATCTTCATTGGACCCAAACTCGGTTATGTAAAAGTTGATGTAATGCAACCACAATTCCACACTCATAGGAACCCCTTTAAGACCTCTTTCAAAAATCTGCAAACAATATATAAAAAAGGCTATAAAAAAATGCAAAACAATATTACAGGAGTACAAGTTTGCACGGAATATTGTGACAAAGCGAGCGATCCGGTATCGGCATTCACAGTACAACCGTTTAATTACCATATGTCAATCCATTGTATTAGGATGTTGCATGTTCATCTTGCATCTTCAACTGCCTCATGTTTTCAATCTGGTTCAAAAGCAATATTTCACAAAGATTTTATCAACTTTTGCAACCAGTTCCTCCCCTACCTTGAAGGCAGATGGAGTGGAATATTGGTCTGCAAAGAAAAATATGGCATCAAGCAAAAATGCATTTCAATTTATAAGCAGTCCCCCCATCCAGTGCTGGGGTGTTGTGAAACAACATGTTTATTTATAATTTGAAGAAAAACATAGGCATTTTTAAAAAGTAATTTTTTTTATTCTGACACACAAAGCAATATATGCGTTTTCTGTCAATAAAAAAAAATTCAGTTCAGCCTGAGACTAAAAACAACTGACATTCTAAAGCATGTCCCGAGTATTTGCGCAACAATATCTGGTCCCGTGCTTATAAACAATTTAAAGTCTAAACTTTAGACTTTAACTGGAAATCCAGACTTTAATAAAGCAAATTTGTCTTTATTAAAGTCTGGATTTCCAGTTAAAG
>JAULBR010093915.1:0-11968 GCA_032355825.1 Melanodrymia aurantiaca
TGCCCATGGCCAGTATTTTTCTGACTCGGGCCACTAAACAAATACTTTCATCAAGTGAATATTTAAGCACGGCCAGTAAATTTTATAATTCACTGGTCCCATGGCCAGTGAACATTTTTAAAAATTCTAGAAGCCCTGAGGTTGTGCACCAATATTGCCTTAGAGTATTATAGCACTTGCGTGGTATTAACAACTTCAGTAATTAGGTTAAGCTGGTAACTTATTAGTCTTATTGGATGTTTAGTGTCTGAACCTAATTACGGTTTTGCTTTTTGTTAATGGATTAAAATATAATATTAATTATTTTTTTAGTGAAGAAGTGTTCGACTTTTCAAGTGGTCAGATGACTCAAGCAAAAGCCAAACATCTCAAAGACACAATGTGTAGCGAGTTTTCTCAGATTTTCCAGTTATGTCAGTTTGTTATGGTACGAATTTATACTGTCCTTATTTCTAGTCAGTACCTTGCTACTCAATAGCTAGACCTTTATTACTATATTAGGTCACAATACATTAAGGTTGATATTCATTCTAATATTGGTCCCAGACTGTCTCGCAAAAATAAATATATCATAATAATGTCTGAAAGTAACATGCAATGTTATCATTTTGTATAGCATGCATATTATGTTTGCCATGTATGTATGTATGTATGTATGTATGTATGTAGGTATGTATGTATGTAGGTATGTCAAAGAAATATGTATTAAAGGTACTGTTTAAGTTAGTCTGCACATAAACCAAATTTTGTCCAGTTTTGTTTTAACCCTATTCTATTGAATACAGTGTAATTGTCAAATAAGTCAAATTTAATAATCGGAACTACTGTATATACATGTCTTTAAATTCTTCTTCAGGATAACTCTCAAAATGCACCACTAGTGGGATCAACATTGGAAACACTGTTAAGATTTCTTAACTGGATTCCACTAGGATATATCTTTGAGACAAAGCTCATCACCACGCTAATATATAAGGTAATATATTCATTTAATTATAGTTATCGATTCTTATGTTCTTTTCACTACTTATCATTGATCGTTATTTGGATGTCGTTAAATATCCATTCATCTTTAAATAGTACTCTATTCTAAATGCTTTCCTATTTTATGCTTCACTAAAATACAATTGTTTAATTTGATTAAATAGGCGATGTATGGTAGCAGTCATCAAATTCATTGATGTATATATTGCTCCTACTAATTCATTTCTGTTTGTTTTCAGTTTTTAAATGTTCCCATGTTTAGAAATGTTACAATGAAGTGTCTGACAGAAATAGGTAAGGACTTGTTCAACATATAATTCATGTTTATATTCTCTGTTATATTGGTATGGATCTATGCTTTGTAAATTGTATTTTGATGAAACATTCAGTGCCCTATGCTGCTGAAAATATAATGTACTTGTATTTTAATGGCTTGACGAAGAATTCAATGCAGTATACGGCTGGACACATACTTGATGAAACATTCAATGCAGTATATTGCAAGAAAAATTAACTTCAATCCATCTTGTTTTCTTATTACTAGTTATTTAAAAAATGTGTATGATTTAACCAGTTCTTAATGTGGAAGTCCAATTGGGTTTTGAGACACCAGTTTCATTTACAGAGGAAAATCCGCTTATCTAGGTTACATTTATGTTTTTAAATACAGAGTGTCACATTCAGTTTTAGCTTTTGACTGCATTTCTAAGTAAATTTCCACAAAATTCAATTTTATTTAGTTCATCATGAGATGCTTGCATGCAGAGTACTAAAATTACCTGCTAATTAGATCATAAGGACCTTGCTTTTGCAAGTAATTTAACATTACATGAACATTTTATGCAGAGCATATATCTTCCATACTGTGTGACACATGATCTTGGTATGGTAATAAATAATTAATGTGCTGTGTACCAAAAGTAGACCACAGTGATCTACTTTTCACAAATCATTTAGCATTACATGAAAACAGTTTAACTATGTTTCAAAGTTCAAAATTTTTCCTCTGGGTTCACTGACTTGCAAGAATTTGAATTTCGTGTATTACGGTAATGTATAACTAATTTATTTGTAATTTGTTTTCAGCGGGTGTCCAGGTATCACAAATTTATGATGAACAATTTCTGCAGCTCTTCACTCTAGCTATGAACCAGCTTAAGCAGGTATGCAAAGCTAGAAATTGTATTTGCCCAGATAGCTTAGGGTCATTCCATATCAAATCACCCAATGGATGTCACCTCACCCTCTCCGATTTTGGGGTTATTAGGGCTAAAAACGATCATATTCTAATTTTTAGATAGATCGGACCAGCGGTTTCAGAGATATAGCCCACCCAAATCTGGCAATTTTGACCAAAATGGGCGTCGCCGCCTATATTCAAATGACCATATCTCGGTAACCAATTGGTCAATCTTGATGAAATAGATATTTCTGGCATAGGAGTAGATTAAATAGTGGTGACCTTTTGACCTTTACTTTGACCTTGAATTTGGCCATGTGGGACAGGTTACCTTGAAATTAACTCTCCTTGAAAATTTAGCCCAACATGTTGTCTAAACAATATTAAACAATTGAAGATATAATATTTCTTATTAGCCTTGAAAATATTTTTCTCTATCTACAGATATGTTGGCACGAAGTAATTTTTATGATTTCTGTTTCCATTATATTAATAAGTTCTGCATAACACAAATATTTTTAGGTTGAAACGTAGATAAAAAAAACGTTCAGAGAGGACGTTTATTGATAAGTAAGTTGGATGCAAAAGAGTTAACTGGCTATTGATATTGTTTGTATATATCGCCAGTACAGGCACTTTCCATAACGTGGGAGGGTTTTGGAGCCTACATCTTCTCTCTTCCAGTTCCGATGGAGTGCACACTTCATGAATTCAGGGAAACCCGTTTTTCTGCGTTTTCAAACGGGTGAGCCTAATGGCATAGGTTGTATTCGTTCAATGTAATAAACACATCCAAGCGTTTCCAAATGTAGAATGTAAAGAACAAAAGAGGTTTTCTGTAAAAAGGATTTGTGACAAATTTAATTCTTCCTAACGTCTGCATATTTTTTGTTTATTTAAAGATGTTGCCTGTGGATACGAACATACGTGAAGCATATCAACGTGGGACAGATGATGAACAGAACTTTATCCAGAACCTAAGCCTTTTTTTATGTACTTTCCTGAAGGAACATGCACAACTTGTTGAGAAAAAGTCTGACCTGCATGTTTCACTGATGGAGGTAAGCTTATTTCAGACTGTAGCATTTGAAGTTTGCAGCTGTATAATATGTATCTATTGTGGGTATTGGGTGCATTTTGAAATATTCTAACCTTAGAGATAAAACTTTTTTTTGGATTGGATTGTACAGGTGGAAGTTCTTTGTTGGTGGGTATATCTAGTTTTTAAAAACTCCCTTTGTTCAGCGTATTCTTTTATATCCCACCTTCAACAAAGTCGGGCTATGTAGTATTTGCCTTGTCCATCCATATCTTTTTATATTGTTTTTTTTATATCTTTGGAACCATTTACTTGAATGTATTTTAAATATTAAATATACAAATTTAGATTCTGCTGCATTGTTTATGTTCAATGTATTTGAGATAATAAATATATGTATGTTGAGTTCTATAATTTTTATTATAGCCAAGATATTTTTTTCTTTAGTCTGTTGGATACCTGATAAAAATCTCAGAAGTTGATGAAGTTGAAATATTCAAGATTTGTCTTGAATACTGGAACTCATTATCAGCGGAATTGTACAGGGAGAGTCCATTCTCAACAAGCACAAGTTCCCTAATCATTGGCAAAACACACACCGAGTTGCCTGTAAGAAGACAAATGTACAATCCAGTATTAACCAAGGTAATGTTCTTATCTTTGCACATGTAAACAAAATTTACCACCAGTGTTCTTTTAATAAATGAACCTTTGTAGACCAGACAAGATGGTTTTATGTTGACTATAATTGTATCAAGTTTAACAGTTTTGGAGTTGTTGAGTGGACATAAGTTCATAAATTAAAAAAAATAAAACTTGCATGTTTTAAAATGTGAACATGACACAACTTCTCTGTTGTTATTGTTGTGGAGATGTTGAGAGAATGCACTGAAAAAATGGTGATAAATAGTACAGATATATAATTTATTATTTCCAGATGAGAGTTGTGATGATATCTCGAATGGCAAAGCCAGAAGAAGTGTTAGTTGTGGAAAATGATCAAGGCGAGGTTGTTCGTGAATTCATGAAAGATACAGATTCTATTAACCTATATAAAAACATGAGAGAAACATTAGGTAAATGTATATTGTTATTTGTACATGTGTAGACGTGTCAAAAGATATATTATTCAGACTGACACAAACATTGCACATTTACCATTACAAACTTATGCAAGTCGAAGCACACCATTCGGACCTGTTCGATTAATTCCGATGACTTATGCAATGTGCCCTCATACCTTGCTGGTTGCATCATTCGGAATATTTCAATACATTTCTGTTCCCTCATATTAAAGTTGATTCGTAAATCAGCTTCTGAATGTCCTACAAACATGACCAAAGTTTCAGACAGACAAAACCACGACTGGTTTTGTGTTGTCAAATGCGAAAACTGTTTAGTGAGTGAAATTTGTATGTCAGCAAAGCACATTTTCCATGCACCATTCATCATAAAACCTTTTGACATTATATTGGTGTTTCACTTCAGTTAATGATCATTTAGTGCAGTTCTTTTTCTAATAATGAAAAAATTAAAAGCAAGAAGCTTTGCGCTGGCTAAAAATGTGTTTGAACCAGCTAACTGGACCGGCAGCCAGTTAGAGAAAACTGCATAGTAGGTCTCTTTCTCTGGCATTCGATAACTGGACATATTGTTGTATAGGGACATCATGTCAATGGAGAAGTCTTCACCATTATCAATAAATACAAACCATAAATGTACTTTATCATTGGGTATTTAAATGGGATGCTTCTCTGAACAAATAATGGTGAAATTTTATTAATCCATTTTATTATCCGATAAAAGGTAACCTTGATAAGTATATAGTCAATTTTAAAGTTATTCGACAATTGTTCATAAATGGTCAAAAGAAAGGCATTGCTAACACTTCTTACAAACTTCTATACAAATATATTGATGCAATTGAATAATATATACATTGTCTTTAATATTCATTGCACTTTTCAGTGTACTTGACTCATTTGGATTACACGGACACAGAGAATATCATGACAGAAAAATTGCACAATCAAGTCAATGGCAGAGAGTGGTCATGGAAGAACTTGAATACAGTAAATATATTTTAATACAGAATGTGAATTTTGTGTTATGTGCATGCATGGCATGTGCATTTTTATTTGGTTTTCTATTCTTTATTTATATTTATTTTGACCAGGATTTTTTGTTTTAAAGAAAATGCTCATTTTGTGTAATCAGTAATGAGTAGCTCAATTTGTTCATGATGGATATTTATTATTTTCAGTTATACATATAATAATTTTGTGAAACATTTTTCTTTCCAGTTATGTTGGGCCATAGGATCCATAAGCGGAGCTATGCACGAAGATGATGAGAAAAGGTTTCTAGTCACTGTGATTAAGGTATGTATGCTTACTGCAATAAATCCAGAATTATCCAAAAAGCATGTAAATTTGCAGTATGGCCAATAGGTTTGTGTGTGAGAGTTTTTTCATTAGCCAGTGGTGATGCCTATTTTCACTTGAGCCAGTGAGGTTGCAACTAATAACATTTTGATACCGCTTCTGTTGATTTTAACATCACTTTAAACCACTGCGCCCCCTACAATGATATAATGGGCGAGCTCCTATGTACAATTATTGCAATAAGATCAAATTCTGTTTGTCATAAACTATAACACATATCTTCAGAAACCGTCTAACTTTAAAACATTTTGGATTTAAGCTCTGACCACTAGTTATATCACTAGTTATATTGACGGCTCTGGTTTAAAGCAAAATGGGGGTGGGGGGGGGGCGGTATTTGCATATTGTAAGTAATTTTCATGGAAGGTTATATTTTATGTGGTACTTTGATGATGATACAGTGCATTTAAAAACATCTATATTTCCATGTTATAGTCGGTCACATGTTAAAGTTGACTATAGTCACAGGTTGATAGTCATTTACATGATATGGCTTAAGGAATAAATATGTTTTACTGTTCATTAATAATCTAACTTACTTTTTTCAGGATTTGTTAGGTTTGTGTGAACAAAAGCGAGGGAAGGATAACAAAGCGATCATTGCATCAAACATCATGTATGTTGTTGGACAATATCCTCGCTTTCTAAGGGCTCACTGGAGATTCCTCAAAACTGTCGTCAATAAACTGTTTGAGTTCATGCATGGTGAGTGTGCACACTTGTATAATAAATTCAATATTGCGTTGATGTGATTAGGAGCATTGTCTGGAAAATTTGCTAAAAAAACGAAAACTTTTGTCACAACCATTTAACATTACTTTTAAAAAGTTTAACAAGTTGCTAAAATAGGGAAAAGTGACAAATATTTTATTTCTAGGGATTTATTTTATTTTATTTTTGTTTTGATTTGAGACATTTCACACTGGCCACCACTGGACAGTTTCCTTTCCTTTTAATTTACTCTATCCTATATCATACAGCACTATGCATGTGCTGATCACTCAACACTACAACCAAAGTTGAAACAGCTTGAGGCCCCAGCCATCTGTATATTATTTGCAATGACTACCAGTAGACTGATCTCCCTGTTCATACATGCATACACGTCTTTTCAGAAAAGAACTGTTTTAACAGCTCCATAACAAACTTGATACTACAGCTATTTTATTAGCGTTGTATTCTCAAAACTGTCAACAAGATGAGAAAGCGTACATGTATGATTTGAGAGATCGGTACTGGTGGTCTGCAATTGATCCACAGAACAATTTGAGACACAGGCGTCTTTTTGCTATGCTAGTGTCGAGTGGTAGACACTAATGCTTTATGGTCTGGTATAAGTATTTGAAAGAAAGAAACTTTTACGTACATATAAAGTTGATTTTTGTGATAACCACGTTTTATTCTGAAAAATTCTAAAGATTGTTTCTGTAACAATATTTATATATAATGGTTTGCTTTTTCGCGTTTTTAACCAGTTTTTCTTTTATTTACAGAAACACATGATGGCGTACAAGACATGGCCTGTGATACTTTCATCAAAATTGCCCAAAAGTGTCGACGGCATTTTGTTCAAGTACAGGTTGGGGAAGTTATGCCATTTATTGAAGAAATTCTGAATGGAATCAACACAATTATCTGTGATCTACAACCACAACAGGTCAGTACAGTTGTTGAATTATTATAGAAAAGTTGTTGAATTATTGCTTTAAATTGAGTTGAGCTGTTGTCATAATATTTATGCTGTCCTCTGGGAAATACCTCTGATTGCAAATAGAAAAAAAGAGCCAATATTGCATTGTTGTAGCAGCATGTTTCTTCACCAAACAATGTGTCTCGATTACCAAATGTTTGCATTGAACTTGTTTACTATGAATGCATTAACTTTGCTTTCAGGTGCATACATTTTATGAGGCTGTTGGCTTCATGATTAATGCACAGACCGATCAGATAGCACAAGAACATCTCATAGAACGGTACATGCTTCTACCTAACCAAGTCTGGGATGGAATTATTAACCAAGCAACGCAGGTCAGTCCTAAGCAAAGTTGATAATCTCACAGTAAAATTATTTGATATACTTGTAATTAAATGCTATATATACTGTAGCACATTAAAATTTAGTCCAACAACTACACTGATATTCTTTTAACTAGCCGGTCAAATTGATGCTGATGTATTCTGGAGATTAGTTTATCAAATATTGTAATACTGGGTATTATGCGCATGTATCTAATTTTCTTGTTTGTAGTTTAACCATGAAAATTAGTCTCGCAAATAATTACTAGTTTTGTTTTTCAGAATGTGGAAGTTTTAAAAGATCCAGATGCAGTAAAGCAACTGGGCAACATTTTAAAAACAAATGTCCGGGCATGCAAGGCACTGGGACATCCTTATGTTGTTCAGGTAAATATGGCAAAAGATGTTGAAAAAAAGTATTGAAAATTCACCACAAAACCCACTACTGTATAAAATCTTTGCCCGTTAGTCTACATTGCCTATTCCCACCACACACCCACCTACCCACCTCTAATTTGAAGCACTTAGGATTCCCTGTCCCCTCATTGAATTGTGTTAGGTATTTTTATAATATTCATTACTACAATAGAACACCAATACTCTATAATGTAAATTTTATTTGTTATGATGGTTTGCTTGAATATGTTTGATATAATAATAGATTATCTTGTTGCTTGTAGTTGGGACGAATATACCTGGACATGCTGAATGTGTACAAGGTGATGAGTGAGAATATCAGCAGTGCTATTGCCACCAATGGAGAGAGTGTGACGAAACAACCACTCATTCGCAGCATGAGAACCGTCAAGAAGGAAACACTCAAACTGATATCGGGATGGGTTAGCCGCTCCAGTGATCCACAAATGGTTAATATTTATGAGTAATATATATTTGCTAAAAACAAATACAGTCAAACCTGTCTTAAGCAGCCACCTAAGGTAGTAACAAAAAGTGGCCTCTTAATACAGGTGGCTGCTTAATACAGGTTATTATGCACTATAGTTGATGATTTGGGAGAATATTCTGGTGACCCTTCAAGACAGGTGGCTGCTTAATACAGGTGGCCGCCCAAGCAGGTTTGACTGTACTGGTTAGGTTTTTAAATTTCATTTTATCGGAAATCTAAAGTAATTTGGATGTTTTAAATGAGTGTTCATGTTTATTATCCTCCCGATTACTTAATTCACTAGTAAAAGGACATGATGTAAACATATTGTTGTCTATATTCTTTAGATAGCATTTTGTTTGTAAGTTGTTTTATATTGAAATGTTGTTACTTTCCTTCAGGTTACTGAAAACTTCATTCCCCCTCTGTTGGATGCAGTTCTTTTAGACTACCAGCGGAATGTTCCTGCAGCACGGGAACCAGAAGTACTTAGTACCATGGCAACCATTGTTAACAGATTAGAGGTTAGTTTGAAGAGACAATTATATAGTAGAATGCGAGTAGCTCAGGTTCTATAAAAGGCTAAACATGCTAATGTCATTATATATTCAAAATATTACTTTTCTGTGACTTATTTGTTAGTGTTGTAATATCGATAGCTTTAATTTTATTCTGGAAATAACAGAAGGTAAATGCTACAAGATGTTAATGATACAAAACAAGTCATTATATACTTAAAATATTAGCTTTCTATTAAATATTTGCCAGAGTTGTAATATCGATTGTTGTGTATATATATATATTTTACTAAAACAATTTTGTAAAATATATATATATATATACACACCACAAAGAGTTTAGCATTGTCCAGTGTATGTCTTTAATACTAGATGTGCAAAGTGCATGCAATCAAAGCGACAAAACCATTAACCAAATATGTATCTCGTCATAAGTAGCATGCATGGTGGCAGCGAGTTTCTTCTGAAACCATATCTCGAACCATATGATTGATGCTCAATAGTCGATTATTATTCAACGGACATCAATGGTGTCGTAAAACAAACAAACTTTATCTTTTATTGTTGCTAATTGAGTAATTTTATATTTCAGAACCACATTGCAAAAGATATTCCACAAATATTTGATGCAGTCTTTGAATGTACACTAACCATGATAAATAAGGTAGGTAGAGAACAGTTTGTTTATTAGAAATATATTGACTGCATTGTGTATACCTGTTTGACATCTCAAGTAAAGAACCTCAGCAGTTCTATTCTATGTCTGTTTGGTATCATTCTCTTTCTGTCTGTCATCTTCATTATACCCAATGACTTAATCTGCTGGTCTCCGTCTAACTAAAGTAGCTATGCAGTACTATTCCATGCATGTTTGGTACCATTCACTTTCTATCGGTCTTTAATGTACCGGTACCCGTAATGCCATTTAACATAATCATCTGTTCTCCATCTGTAGTCGAGGAATTCAGCAGTGTTCTTCCATGCGTGTTTGATGCCATTCTCGTACTATTATTCATCTTTAGTTCAACTATTGATCACTTTCATACAAATCTAGGTTCTTTAATTACTTGTATCTTTTTAATAGAGATTATTGTTCATACTTGTGTCTTTTTCAGGACTTCGAAGAATATCCAGAACATAGGACAAATTTCTTCCTCTTGTTACAAGCCGTAAACTCTCACTGTTTCCAAGGTTTGAATTTAAAAAATAATAACTATGCTAAATGCTATCTTTTAAACATGAACTTGGGCGAACGTACTTTATGCATATAGCCAGTGGTACACTACTGGTTTATCAAATTCTGTGGTGTGTGTTATCCTGTCTATGGGATAGTGCACATAAAAGATCCCTTGCTGTCATTGGTGGACCAGTAGCCTATGTGGCGGCAGCGGGTTTCCGCTGACCATGTGTCAATATAACCATACGTCCAATAACCGCTGATTTAAATAATCAATGTGTTTCTAGTGGCCTCGTTAAATAAAACAAACTTTACTTTTACTTCATGCATATAATGGGTTATAGCATAATTAACATGATCACTAACAATAGAGCTAAAGTGATTCAACTGTAGAATACACTGAAACAGTTTTTTTAATATACTAGTGCTTACACCCATACAAATCAGGTTTAGATGCTTCACAAGAATCATTCAAAATACATGTACTTAATAAACATTTTTGACCCTGCATTTCAAATTTAATATCAATGTATCATTTTGACATAGAGCCACCCACAGAAGAAACAAGCCATTTTCCCCATTAGCAAGGGTCTTTTTATTATATACATATATTCAGTTTTCTACAGAATGTGTATAATTTGATAAACCAATCGGAAGAATTGAGGTTTGAATTTTTTTAGGAGGATTGATCCTGTGTCCTCTCTAGTCCCAAGCAAGTTTGCTAACCACTGCACCTAATAAATACCCCCCTTAATTGTATGTGAATTTCACTTTGCATCCTGTATAATTTCTAACTGCAATGAGTATTTCTAGCATCCAATTTAATTCTGTTGTATTGTTTTTTCCAGCCTTATTGAATATTCCTTCAGCGCAGTTCAAGCTTGTTCTGGATTCCATCATCTGGGCATTCAAGCATACAATGAGAAACGTAGCCGATACCGGACTAGACATATTGTATGTTTTGTTGCAAAATATTGCCCAGGAAGAGAATGCTGCACAGAGCTTCTACCAAACATATTTTACAGATATTCTTCAACATTTGTTTTCTGTTGTTACAGACAGTTCACATACAGCAGGTAAAATTAGAGATGCTTTTTTGTAATAAAAGTAAACATGTGAAATGATTGTTCAATATGTTCCAGTGGTGTCATCAAACAAAAACTTATCTTCAATGGGTGGTGGTATAAATTGTTATCTTCTCAAGGTTATTTGTCAATTCTCTCTCTCTGCTATATTGCTATATTTTATGTGTAATTTTTTAATATATTGTTATATATCTGTCATTGTGAAATAATCGATTGCAGGTCTTACGATGCAAGCTACAATCCTGGCATATATGTTTAACACACTTGAGGCAGGGAAAATCACTATTGACTTGAACTCCAATTCATCAGGTCAGAATGTTGCCTACATACAACAGTTTCTTCTCAATCTCCTCAAGACGGCCTTTCCACATTTAAATGAGTGAGTACTTAAAATCCTAGAGTGTCTGTTAGTTAAATGAGTTAATATTGCACACCCTACTTGCCAAGTAAAAAATTATTATAATTACCACGTTATGATAAAAATGGGACATCTTATTGATGGCTAACTACTCCATGGTGAAAGGTCAGAAGAAATAAGGGTATGACTCCAACTTATTTGTCGGGAAAAACTGCCAAAAACTGTTGCAGAATATTCTCGATATCCATTGCGTGATGCCGACCTCTTACAAGGATATAGAA
>JAULBR010093926.1:0-11966 GCA_032355825.1 Melanodrymia aurantiaca
ACCTTAATATTCCACCAAATGATCAATTTTAGTGCATTACGACCTGTATTAAGCAGCCACCTGGCTTAAGAGGCCACGTTTTGTTACTCCCTAAGGTGTCTGCTTAACACCGATTAGACTGTATATCTATATTTATAAAAAGTTTTGCCACATCATTCATAATACACTATTCATTACAGATTAAATGCCCACGTTGTTTAACATTTACAAAATATTAAAGGCATTTTTAAATCTATTCTAGAACTTGCTACTCTGTTTAACTTCCACTTGTGAATTGATGTTATCCTGCACTCTCCAGAAGCTCCTGTGCTAGATAAACTGCATTGCCTTGTCACTCATTATGTATTTTCTAAATACATCAAGTCTGTGAAGAGAAACATCATTACACGTGTGCTAGATAAACTGTAGTGCCCCGAAGCTCATTGAGTATTCTCTAAATACATCACGTCTGAGAAGAGGAACATCAATACACTTGTGCTAGATAAACTGTATTGCCTTGTATCTCATTGAGCATTCTCTAAATACATGAACATCATTTCTGTGAAGAGAAACATCAATGCACTTGTTCTAGATAAACTGTATTTTCTTGTTGCTTGTTGAGTATTCTCTAAATACATCATATCTAAGAAGAGAAACATCAATGCACTTGTGCTAGATAAACTGTATTTTCTCGTCGCTGGTTAAGTATTCTCGAAATCCCATGTAGTCTGTATTGTTTGTCTCGTGTGATATTTCAGTACAGTGTTAAACTTGAGAAGGGCGAGTACACGATTCTGCTCCAAGTTCGGCACGAGAAGCGAGATTCGCTGGATAAGTTGAAAGATCTCGTCGTACTTCTACACAACAAGTTACCGACGTCCATCTCCGTCGACCTGTACTCGAGCTGGGCAAACGCGATCAGTGGAGGCAAGAAGGTTTCCTCCGTCTCACTGCTGAAAGGAGCTTTGTATCCCCTTTACGTAGCCGCCATTCCAGAAGACAAGTATGTCGCTCTCAAAACTTTTCATTTAAAAATATAGTTAGTTTCTTTAACGAAAGTAAAGTTTGTTTTATTTAACGATGCCACTAATAACACATTGATTATAAATCAGCGGTTATTAGACATCAGACGCATGGTTACATTGAGATAATGGTCTCAGAGGAAACCCGCTGTCGCCACTACCTGGGCTACTCTTTCATCTGTGATCAAGTGTCAATATTTCCTTTTTTTGTTTTTTGTTTTTGTCGATATAACCTTCCGTTTGACATCCAATAACTGCTGATTAATAAGCAATGTGTTCCAGTGGTGTCGTTAAACAAACAAACGTTATCACCATTTTAGTTACTAAAAGTTAGTTCACATGATAATGAAGTAAAGCGAAGTATAAACACACACGGTCTGTGTTAACAAACGTAATCTTTATCTTTGGTAAAGCAAAAGTAGATATATCTATATTGAAATGAGTTATAAATGTACTTGCACCTTATTCAAATGAGCTCATTATTAATTGATGTATGAACGAATTGTATTCATACACAGGTGAGAACTACTTCCATATCAACAAATTTGTTACAATAGCATCCCGACAATATATCTAAAAAAAAATTGTATGCTTTAATAAAATGTTAAATGAATGAATTGGTATTGTGAAATGTTTTAGACTGCCCAAAGGTTGTCAGGCTGGGAACTATTTACTGGGAAGTCTGTCGCTGGCTAAAGAAGAACCGATGAAGAAAGCTGTGAGTTTTTAAACCTAGCCCCGAGCTTATAAACGTTTTTCAGGCTAAGCTTTAATAAAGTCTGAACATCAGAATTAAACTTAGGGCCCTAACTTCATAAAGTTTGAAGTGATCAGGTTTGTTGGGTTTTCTATTTTCAAGTCTTGCATTAGGCTTTAAAGTTTGAACTTTATTAAAGACTTGAGTCTAGATTTTAAATATTTTATAAGCACTATTTTCTTTATTAAAGTCTGAACCTTAAGTTAAAGTCTAAAGTCTAGACTTTAAGAGGTTTATAAGCTCGGGGCCATATCTCATTGTGTCACTAGGAAAGAAATTCACATCTTTTTAAACCATCCCTTATTGCACCACTATAAAAGAAATTTACATATTTACACTGTATCTTTCAAATTGCAACATCAGGGGTTCTAGATTACGGTGGCCCGATGCCCGAGGCCAGTCTATTTTACACTCGGGCCACCAAATAATTGATTTAGCCGTGCCCGATGGCCAGTAAAAAAAATGATTTACTTACAATTTGTATTCTTTTTATTATATTGGTATTGGTATTTAAAAGTTGGGCAAGTGAATTTTAAGGCAGGGCCAGTGAATTTTTAAATCCACTGGCCCCGTGGCAAGTGAAATTAAAAAAAAATCTAGAAGCCCTGCATTCGTGCATAAAACATTAATCAATTGTATACTGATATTGAACATTACATGACAATCCGATCTTGGCTTTTACAAACCACCCACCTCTCTTCCGAACATTGTTCGTATTGTGAAACACATCAACATTAATTTTTTTATGAACGATCTCTTTAATACGGACCTGATCAAAAGCATTTTATACGAACAAACCTTGTCACATATAATACTTCACCAATACAGTATAGGCAACATTAATATGCGCTATACAATGTTTTGTGCACCACAAAGTAATTTTTAGCTATGACATGGACATTTCTTATTTTGTTATAATCCACCCTTTAAGAATATAACAAAAGGGTAATATAATAAGTTGAAGACTTGGCGTGTAGTTATGGCGGAGATACATGTTTTTATTAGTTCATGCTAACAACCAATTGAACCAGCAAACTGACTTCTGGCAATTGATAAAAAAAAGATAAAGTTTGTTTGTTTAATGACACCGCAGGAACGCATTGATTATTTATCGGCGGTTATTGGATATTAAAAACACACGGTTATATCAGCACTTGGTCACGGATGAAAACCACTACCGCAACATAGGCTACTCTTCTTTGAATAACAGCAACAGATATTTTATGTGCACCTTCCCACAGCCATGATAGCACACACTTTGATAGACCAGACTTTGTGGATCACTGTTAGACAGGTTGGGGATGGGGTAATGACATTTGTACTGCCTATAAAGACACAGAATTGTTTGAATTTGATCATATAAAGATTGAATTGGTGGTAATATAGAAATATAGGGAAATATTTCAGCTCTTTATAAAGAATGACAGGTTACTTTTGGTACAGCTCTTCAATAGACAAACTTGTTATTTTTTGTTTGAAAAGTCAATTGATATATTTCACGGTTATATAAATGATTTTTTTGTTTACTGATACAACTGATTAATTATACAGATTATACATACTGTACTGACTTGGATTCAGACATTTAATGAGATTCTATGTCATTCCACACCCACCACCCCGTCTCATTCCCTTTGGTCAATACCCTCCTCCCACCCGCAGTCAATTTCTTCCAACACATTTCCCCATGGACAATTCTCCTGCAATACGTACATGTATCTGTCCAGTCATTTACCACCTCCACTACCTATCTCCCCACCCCCTTTTTTTAAATATATACCGGTATAGAGGAGAAAAATATAGCTTTTAAAAAGTGGGTTGTTTAGCTGCCCCATCACCCACCTACTCAAATTGCACTGCTATTATTACTTGTTTGCAGTGGGCATTTTAATCTTTATCTTTATGTGGCTGCATTCTCTTCCCCACAATCTCATAATCGTCTTCAGAACTGCTGCAATCAAGTGCTATATTGACCAATTAATCTTCTACAATATTCCTGTAGCAATTTGTATTATTTTCTTGTAACAGGATCGTTTTCTCATCACTCACACCAGTGACAGAACAAAGGTACTTTGTCATCCGGTATCTGATTGTCAGGACTTTGTGACAGAGACAGGATAGCACATACCATGGCCTTTGATGAAGCACTGGATCACTGGTTGGAATAGGAAATATCTCAATGGGTCCACTGAGGAGGATTGAACCTTCAACTTCTCAAACCTCAGCCGGATGCTCCTGCATTGAGTTAGATGTCTCACTCCCTTATTTTTGAAATTTAGAAGTAAAAAAACCGATATTACAATTTTTTGGTTTTTCTATATACCGGTATGTCATTACTACATGTACATTGTAGTAATTATTTGTGAGATTGTAATTTTAGTACTCAGTTACATTACAACTGAGAAAAAAAACAAAATGAAATAATATTCGTTTTACAGTAACTGTGAAGCAGATATGTTACATGTACGTCATACAGGGGTTCTAGATTACGGTGGCCCGATGCCCGATGCCCGAGGCCAGTGATTTTTACACTCGGGCCACCAAATAATTGCTTTGGCCATGCCCGATGGCCAGTAAAAATATTTATTTTCTTACATTTTTTTGTTTTTTTGTTATATGAGTATTGGTATTTAGTAGTTAGGCAAGTGAATTTTCAGCCATGGCCAGTGAATTTTCAAATCCACTGGCCCCATGGCAAGTGAAACTAAAAACAATTCTAGAACCCCTGCCGTCATAGAACAGGGTTACAATTATGTAACAAATGTGTTGGATCAGATATCTGAAATGGATTTAACATGTCAAATATTGTATAATGGTTTCACCGCAAAGTCTCATTACTCAATCACAAAACCTTAGTACATGTACATGTACGTGATATACCAATTACATATAGTTGCACAATATCATGTTTTCAGTGAGAATTAATGCCCTAGTCTTACTTACCTCTTAATATAAAGGAGTATTATATGTTACTGTTAAGAAACTGAAACCATTTAGTGCCAGTGTTCCTTCATATTAGTCATCCTGGCAGGTTTCTTACATCCAGTGTCGGAGTACAAGATGTATCACATACATCGAGGACATTATGTGAATGGTTTAAAAATTTGGAAAACGAAGAAACATCTAGTATCAGGTGATCTGTTTGATAATTTCTCCAGACTAAAGTTATCTGCCCAATATATATATACATGTAGCAGGGTTCAAAATAGGCGGTATTCCAGGGATACCGCTTTCTAAATTTGTATACCAGATTCTAAAAAGAATCAAATTTATTTATTTTGTATGTTTACAGAATTTACTTGACTATAGTGGCAAACGTAACATTTCAGCCACTTATACATTGTAGCTGTGTACCCATCATCATTCATGATATACCGGTAATTAAACAATTACTGTTCTTTGTAATGTCAGATGTTACTATTATATGTAGTCTACATATTAAATATATTAACATGATGTAGGGTTTTTTTTGTTGCTTATAAATTTGGATACCAGATATTGAGTTTGGATACCAGATTTTAGATGCTAGTATCCAACATGGATACCTTGAAATTGTTTGTATTTTGAACCCTGTATAGAGACTTATCACACACTGGCATGGATTCTCTAGTTCTAAGAGGTTACATGTATGTGTTGGGGAGTGGGAAGTGTATTTTTGCAAACAAAGTGGACCATCCTCCAATTGCAATATATATATACATGTACATGTATTATATATTTTTTAAACGTTTCCTTAACAATAATATGGTGTTTTAAAATAATTTGTCTAATGGGGAAGTGTGTCTGAAGTCTTAACACCCCATGGATATGCCCTGGTACATTGTATATGTATGTACATGTATTTATAAATTAAATAGTGTTTTCTGTTTCTGACTGGATGTCTTCATCAATTAGCTGTCTGTAGTGACAGGGAGCTGGACTTATCGCAGTGCAACAGCGTCCACCTGAGGTTCGATGGGTCGAAGGATCGATCCTCCTCAGTGGATCAGTTAAGTTATTTCTCATTCCAACCAATGATCCACTAAATGCCATGGTGTGTGCTATCCTGTCATTGGGAAAGTGCACACAAAAGAGCCTTTGCTGTTATTCAGTAAGAGTAGCATATATGGTGTCAGTGGGTTTTCTCTGTTACCAATTTAAGTCACACAGGGTTTCTGCCAGATGGTAAAATGGGTAAAAAGCCATCCCCAGAAGGGAAACAATTTCGGTATGGCATCATACGCCAAAAAGTTTGTTTTTGTTGACCTTTACTAGTTTAGGACAATATTATATATATACCGGTATGTAATTCCATTATGTTGCACTGAAAAAATTTAATTACTTTGGATTTTAATTTAAAATACATGTTTACATGTACATGTATATATAATTGGTTTTATATTCCTTTTCTAATGAGTAGTTTTTGAAATTTATGACTTTGTACAAAATGTAGAACTATCCATTTATTATGTGATTGAACTTTAGTTACCCGGTAACTCTATTTTGACAGATATTCATAATTAGATTTTTTATAAAAACTGGTAGTAATATCAAATTTAATAAAGAAAATGTAATCTTTTGTTTTAACTCAATCCCAGAGGGCCCTGGGGGGAGGGGGAAGGGGTTGGGAGGGGGAGGGGGTTAAATAATTATCCCATTAATGCAGTTATATAAGTAAACATTAAGTAAATTTAAAAGTCACCGGAATGCTTATGTGTCTAGATTGAATTGGATCCAATCTGTCACAATTTATTCCGAACTTACTTTGTTTTTGTTTTTCCTATAATTTTTGTGTTATACAGTATATCCTAATATTGATTACTTGTAATGGAGCTGTATTGATATATGTTTTTACTACATTTGTATCTTCATGTAAAGTGATACAATTATTATTCTTAGAATATTTTTATTATTAGCAATTAATAATAATTACTATGAAGACATTAGATGTATAGATGTAGTACTTACATGTATGTATTTGTCATATTGTATTCTTTGTACACATGTATGTGGATATCATGTTTACAAAATGAAAATTGGAAGAAGAAAAAAGTTGGATAAAATAGATTTGTTGTTTACGGACAAAATTAGAACACATTGATTGATGAATCATCAGCTATAAGGATATAAAATCAATTAGTAATACAACTGTACTAATTTGGAGAGGAAACATGCTAGGTACTTTTTCAAAATTCAGCATATTAAGAAATTTGTGTACATGTATTAATTTTCTTTCATAGATGGGACTGTAGTCACTGTACATACCCTATAATTTGATAAATCGTTCAGGCGCTATCGTGGCATTAAATGCCTTCCCTTTATAATGCGTTATTGTTTTGACATCTCTGATTCAGCAGCTTGTTTGTGTAATATAATAATTGATACCCACTGAGAAAGGACATTTATCAAGAATTATGTACTTTCTGCCTTGTAGCAGCAAGCTTCAGAGGACTTAACATAGTCTGGACAGCCTAAGGCATGCACTCACGTCATTTATAGATTTATTTCTCGTTTGTCACACTGTGGCTGAAGTTGATCGGCTGAATGTTTGATATTTACCGTACCACACAAGGCAGACAATCAGCTTATATGGAGAAGCGGTCATGCCAGACCTCGCACAAAAATGAATTCCATGATGTTTTTCACTCGATCATATCGCAAACTGTTTATAATAGCGTTATGTTTTCTTTTGCTTGGCAAACATATTATATTAGTTGGTGTTTAGGTGACTGACATTGAATGACACCAATATCGTCAATGTTTGACTTTGTTTGTGTTCATGGCTTCAGTCTGACAGACTGATAAACGTTTTTCTACATGTATGTGAAATCTTTGTTTATTATGTCATATTCACAAATTTGTATTTGTGTCTATCTCATATTATGTTTGTTTAAAATCTACTTTAGGGACCGTGTATAAATGTCAATGTGTTTTACAATGTGCACAAACAGGATTGGATTTGACCCCATGCCTCACATTCTAATCCGAACATAAAACATTTGACCGATTTTTTTACATGAAATCAATGCAGTCTGAGCTTAGCTTTTATCTCGCACCCACCCACCACCTCACCCTCCCTTATCAACACAGTTCAGATTGTGAAACACATTGACATTTATACTTGGTTGCTTATTGTCATGTCAGACTCGCAGACTTCTTATAAATGCCTATCTGTGTTTATATCAAATCTAGTTTATTGTCATGTCAGGATAACTATGTTTGTGTAAATTTAAAGGTAGCTTCTGTTATAAATCTAGCAAGGGAATAAACTAAAAACATGTATTCTCCTTCTTTTTTATCTAAGATAAAACAAATTTATTAAACGTTTTAGTTAACTAACTAACAATGGCCATCGTATAATGTGGTGCATGGAGGCTACACTGGTCCCCAACATGTTTTATGTACAATGTACTACTTTTTTAGTAGAATGTTTTCATAATTTTTATGTTTTTTATACAATACATACCCAGTACATGTAACTAAATTGTTTGGTTCCAATTCTAAATTACTTTTTCTCCCCCTCTAACACTCCACTGGTCAAAATGATTTCCGATTGGCCTGTGATATTTAAGGCATATCAACACTATTAGCTTTCACAGATTTGGCTTAGAAAAGAGCTTTGGTTTCATTGATACACAAGAGTCTGAAGTTATATAAATATAGATCTGAACAATGTTTTATTTGCTCACATAGATCTATATACATATAATTTTAGCTATTTGTGTACCAAGAAAAGTGATAAGAGTGCTTTAAAAAACTATGAACTGAATATACCCCTGATATAGTGACGAAGTCACTCGTATGAAGTGTATATTTAGTTTGCAGGGATTTATCACATTTTAAAGTACATTGATCTCTTTTATTGGTACATGTATAACTAAGTCACATATAAATAGATATAGATACGATGTGTGGGATTAAATCCATTTTGAGGTCTTACCTGTATTGATATAACCTCAAATGACTGTGATTGATGTTAAATGTAATGAGATTGCAGAGTAGATCATAGCCATTATTTGGTGCATTATTTATTACTCAGGTCATTTGAGATGCATTGGTCACATGAATGGAGAAAAACGTAGCTCATTGCAAGGGATTCTATCTGTGGAGTGGGAGATTGAAGGATCGATACTCCTCAGTATACGCTGTTGAGTTATTGCCCATTCAAAGCAATGGGTGTTATGCTGTTTGTGGAAAAGGGTGCATAAAATATCCCTTGCTGTTAATCGGTAAAAAGAAACATGCATGGTTCATTAATGAACTCATTGTCAAATGGTGCCAAATATTTATACATAAAATTTAATAGGTATTTGTTTTGAAGTAAAAGGTTTTGTTTGAGCTACATTTATCCTGTATGTTGGAAATTTTAAAAATAAAGTTAGTTTGTTTAATGACACTACATGTATTGGAAAGCATTGATAATCAGTGGCAATTAGATGTCAAAGACATCGTTATATTGATGCCACGCCTGGTCTCTGAACAAATCTGCTGGTGCCACATACGTGTACATGTAGGTTACTCTTACCAATTAGGATCAAGGGTCTATTATGTGCATTTTCCAACAGATAGGATCAAACATTCCACAGACTTTGATGTACCAGTCATGGATCACTGATTAGAATGGGAAATACCTGGGAAAGTGGAATTAAGGTATCCATTTCTGCTAACCAAAAAGAATAGTGTGTGTGTAGTGGCAACATGCTTCTTTTGAACCTGTGTGTCAAGATAACCCTGCATGTAACATCCCATAATTAATCAATGTAACCTAGTGGTGTCGTTTGACAAATAAACTTTACCTTTATCACATTTAAGATAAGCAGACAGGAAACATTTGCAAAAGTTATAATTATGTGTAACTGAATCTATGCAGTAAGTACAGACTTTAGACACTAAGAAAAAAGTTGATCATTGATTGTATTGTAAGAATATTTATATAACCAGACATGTTGATGCCTGTTGGTCTAGTGGTTGGTCTGATGAAAATTGATTAACTTTTACTCGTGTATAAATTAGCCATGGCTGGTGGGTTTCCTCTTTCTTGAAGATAAACTTATCGCCTTAACTCAAGTGAGCGTGTCCAGGTTCGTGAGCTCTAAGTTCGTAGTTAATTAACTCTTTTGACTCAAGTGCTTTTAATCATATACATGTACATGTATAGAAGGTCTCTTGTGGTATTTTGAAAATAAGAGCTATTGTCATGGACTAGAAAACATGCTTGCTGCAAATGTATAATGAACACATGTCGTATACCTAGATAAACAGCTCTTCCCTCTCCGTGCTTAGACATGCTTGAGAAAATCAAAGCATTATAGGTTAAATCTTGTGTGTTGTTGCTGTTGTGGGGTGACAAAGATTTGAACATATTTTGAACGATTCAGTGGTTTGTCTGTAAAGTATTAATTTATGGTTCTTTTGTTGTCAAGTCGAAAGTGTATAGCATGAGATATAGCCAGTTGAAACCATTCAGCGAATCCTCTTAAAGTCTTTTGTATTCATGTCAAGTGAAGCACCTACTTATAATTATGACCACACTCATAAACGGAAGTTAGATGAGCGACAGACTATGATCAGCTGTCAGTGTACGTGCACAGAATGTTGATTTTGTATTGATATTACACATAGAAGGCACTGTTCAAGTGGCACGGATTTGTACTCATATTAACACTGTAAATCACCTTTCTACAGTTTTATGTTCCTTCATGCTTGATTTGTTAGCAGACGGACTCTGTGGGGGTTTGTAGTGTAATTGATGTCCATCGTGGTTATGCAGTAAAGATCTCCTCGACTCCTCTCACCTGTCAATGCACACCGGTCCGCCACTGCTTAAGGTGAACCTGTGTCAAGAGGTATCTAATTCTCAGTGTGCGGCTGATTGCACCATTAAGACGAGGATCGAAATGTCAGTATTGGATTTTCAATAAAAGAACTTTTCACGACTCGCTGAGGGAATAGATATAGAGATTTCATACTGTATGCAACACTCGTGCTCTTGTCGTGTACGGGACATAGTCGTCGACCATTCTAGAGGGTGTCTCTGTTAAGGAATCTTCTTGCAACTAGTGGAATTGTTGAAGCTATAACATTTGAAGGAAGAGTTTCGTATAGCTGTGGTTGACACTGGTGGATGGAAATGGAATTTCCAGATTACAGAAATTGATATCTTCTGTTTCTTTGCTGTTAAAGTTGTTTATTGAAAGTTTAACGTTCACTTTGTCATGGCACAAACGAGAGAGAAAACAATATCCAGCAGTCAAGGTATTGTACATGTATATATAATATAATTACATACTAGTATATATATCTGGTGATAATAATTGTTTTAATTATATGGGTTTTTTTGTTTCATGAACAAGTTCATGTGATTTGTATATCACTGCTTGTAATTTAAAGACATCAAACTTCAAATAGGAAATCAATTATCCATAATATTGTTCTATAATTTGGTACAAATTTGTCAAAATAGACCTACAATGTATGTATTAATTTATTTTATGGGGAAAATGAAGTTAAGTTACAAATCTATATTTTGTGTTATATAGTGCCATCGATCTGGTGGCTATATCAGTACCATTGTTTTTTTTAATTATTATACAATTAAAAGTATATACAATGTATGTATACATGTATATACATGTATATATTTTAAACTTTTTTCATATCCCCAGTTCAACTACGTTGGAATTTATAGTGTTTGCCTTCTCCGTGCATCCATCCAAACCATTTCCACACCATCTTCCCTACACTAATTAATATAGGGTCATCAAACTTTGTGACTAGGTACATGTAGGAAATGTATGTGTTGCAGCACCGAGTTGCATCTAGTTTTGTTAAAAATGGATATAAATACCAAAAATAACTAATCAATTGAAAAGTTAAAAAAATGGAGTAATACATGATGTACATGTACATGTAATTTCTGTTTTTGTTTTGTTGTAAGTATGAAATTATTAGTTACAAACAAAATTAAACATAAAAAGTAGAAGTTTTCAAATAAAAGGTATCAAATGCTGTAAGTAATAATAATTATAATACTTTCACGATAACATTTAGTCTTAATTGGACTAAAAATCCTATTTTAGATAATTGTTAATAAATAGAATATCCAACTTGCTACTCTGCAATACTGTTTAACTTGAACTGCTCACTCGTCAACAGGGGTTGAAATTTAAATTTTGTACCACTATCCCAAAGGAATAGTGAATTTCAAAAATCACTATTCCGTCTGAAAA
>JAULBR010093937.1:0-11963 GCA_032355825.1 Melanodrymia aurantiaca
GTATGTATGTATGTATGTATGTATGTATGTATGTATGTATGTATGTATGTATGTATGTATGTATGTATGTATGTACTGATGGAATTTAGGATGCTTTATTATCATTTCTATTTTCAAAATTATAGGGAGTGAGCTGAATGATTCTAATAATGATGAAACATACCTGCCTAATGATGAAACTAATTCAACATCTGAGAGTGAACTTAGTGATGTAGAGTGCATTCTGAAAATGTGAGTTTATTCTTCATCCCGCTATATATATGAAACAACCAAGTTACAGGAATTATTTGTTTGGACAGTTAGTTTTTCTGACTATATATCGCTTCTAAAATGTAAATATTGCAATTAGTTCACAGAAATTGCCATCCCACCACGCTCCTCTCCCACATCCCATTCCCCGATGTGAAATGATGCAGTTGTTGAGATAAATGAACACTATAATGAAATTCCAATACCGAATCTAATCAATATTTTTCAGGATCCTACAAATAGTACTACAAAACGTCATACACTTCCGGCTGCAGATACATGTAAATGGCAACAGAATATCTGTAAGAAGAGTCGCCTGAAGGGATAAGTTTTTAAGAACCGAAATAGCCAAGACAGACCAGCGAAAAACATAGGTCCATATTGTCTATCAGTATGCTGTCGTAAATCTCAGCTGCGAAGTTGTCAAGGTGTCTGTATGGACAATGGACTTACAGGCTGTCCTTCTTAATCCCAAGACAAAGGCTGGTGGAATGTACTACAAAACCAAACTGCAAGTACATAATTTTACACTCTTTAACTTAAAAACAAAAGAAGGTTTTTGCTACACGTGGGACGAGTAGTGAGATGTTTGCTCACCTGCAGCACAAGCATTTCAGCAAGGTACTGGATGGTAATCCTACCATCAAAGAAATCATCATCTGGAGTGATGACTGTGGATATCAAAACAGGAACGCCACAGTTGCAAATGCGGTTTTAGATTTGGCTATAAAACGGGATATTAAGATTTTTCAGAAATGTCTTGTTGCTGGTCACACTCAGATGGAGTGCGATAGCATGCATAGTATACCATTGAGAGAAAAACTGTCGGTGACGTTTTCACACCCCGTGATTACGTGGCCATCATGTCCATCAAGTGACAGTCTATCATAATGAATTCATGAAATTATCTGGCTCCTATGTAACTAGCATTAGACCAGGAAAGAAAGCAAGCGATCCCACATTCCATGACCTCAGAGCCTTGGAATGCCAGAGTTCCGAGCAGATCCGTTATAAATTAAATTGTTTGGATGAGATGCATTGGGAAGCTTTTCCTGAAAGGATTCGAATCCCAAATCAACGGTTTGAATTGATTCAAGTGTTCAATAATCGTCAACCAATCAAACTAAGGAAATTCAATGATTTGCAAGTCATGAAATCCATCATGCTTCAGTGTACTACATATTATTTTTTCAACAGTGCCTCATAATTAAACATAAATTTTGTATGGACATATTGAATAAAAATGTCACAAACTTAAAAAAAAACTTTGTGCCTAGGTCATCTACAACCACATCATAATCATCCTAAAGTGATTGCAACAATAATTATTGTATGTCCAATAACTCTTCATTACATGATGTGCCAAAAAAAATCCGAATAAAATGTGTTTCTACTAGAGTTTGAAATAGTTTTTTGTATTTTTCTCAAAACTGGAAAAAAATGAATTAGGCAATTATCGTATTAGTCTGACGATTTGTAACATCTATCTGCTTAATAGAGCATTTTTTATCTATAAAAATTTACATTTACTTACATACTATTGCTTCCAATATCAATATCCTATAATTATGTGTTTCTGGTTATACTTGATTAATGTGTACATTTTCCTAAATTAATATGCGCATCGTCACTAATAATTATGTATTGGTAAATTTCCAAAGGCATTGAATATATAGAGGATATTAAATATCATTATGAGCTACCCTGTATTATCAAGTTTAAGTCCAAAGTGAAATAATTTTCATTTGTCACGAACATTAGCCAGTGACTAAAATGAAAATTATTTCATGAGGGACTTAAACTTGATAATGCAAGGTAGCGAGTTTAATATTCTATTAATTACTCCAGTCATTTCATTGTAAAACGCTTTTCAAAACACGATTGACGTCAATGTAACGTTGAAAAAAACCACCCAGATTTTGCAGTTCTCCGCTATAATTATATGCATGCCGTCATGTTTACAGATTATGACGTCATATTTTATTAACGGTTCCTGTCAGTGGCAGGAATGGTTTTAACAACCCAATCAAATGACACGTTATACCAATGTGGATAATTTCTCAATTATGATATATATTTTCCTCGGTTAGAATGCCTGCTGGGTTAATAAAAATAAATATGTATGTAGCCTATGGATGTGTGTGCGTGCTTGAATACTTGCGCGCGCGTGTGTGTATATGCATGTATATAATGACATTACTCCCCTACAATACGAACAATGTGGTCGAAATACATAATAATTATGTATAAAAAATACGTATGTGCACAAGCAAGGATGAACCTACTACACGGATTCACATAGCACTTGACAGCAACACTGTGTAGTCACTGCAGTACATCCGCACGGTCAAACCAGTTTAGTTGTTTTTCTGATGTGTACTGTCGAGCGCTCGGTTCGAATGTAAATTTATATAGAACATTTGTCACAAGTGTCTGTTAATATGTAAAATATCAACCGAGTATTTGTCGAGGCTTTTGCAGAGACAAATCTCGAGGTTCATACTTTACATATTGACAAACATGAGTAGTGAATTCTATTTATCCTGTAATATAATATACTTCAGGATAAATAGAATTCACTACTCATGATTATATTTTTGTTTTATATCCTTTAAAATAAAACATAAATAAACGATTCTCAACCATTTCTGGCGTATGGATATAGAGCATATTATTTGCATATTCATGTATTGTAATTTACCTGGCAGAATATTACGATGGTTGCTGGGTCTGTACTTTCTAGGAAAGCTGTGCCATAAAGAACAAAACATCCAGCCAATGTTAAGTTGTTCAAGTTTGGCGAAGACATTTTCACTATCCTGATAAATAAAGTAAAACATATGAGCTAACATTGTGTCATTATCTGTCCTTAAAATCACTGAAATTTACATTGATCTACCGTATCGTTCGTTTAGGTGTTGGTGGAGGGAAGTGTGGGGTGCTGTGCTATACTTGAAGTGAGAGTTACAAGGATCGATCCCCCTCAGTGAAGGAAGTCTTGGTTTCTCCACTATTATCTCAGTGTATTGCTATGAATTTTTGGGGCAAAACATGTTTTATTGTTACATTTTTTCAGTCTAAAATGTATAAATAGAATAGAACAAATATATTGTACGCTGGTGGATTCGAACTCACTGCGCCGATTCTAAACCATAATCGCTCGGCTAACCTAGTCATCCTGTATATAAAAGAAAAGCAACCTCTTCCTGCATGCTATTTAGAATGTGTATTCCCCCACCCACTCAATAAATATACTTATTTGACAACTATGATGGACATAAATATATCAAAATTAACTTAGTTAATACAAAAATGTATACAAAAAGTCGACGAACCGTGTTTTTCTAAAACCGATATTGAATGCCAAAAACAGACACGTAAGAATGATGCCGAATCCAGATATAAAACATACTGCAATGTAGAGAGGGTAGGACAGTCGTTCTGTGATCTTAATCAGAGTTACAGAATCCTTGGGTACTCGTCCACTTCCTTCAAGACAAAAGCAATATTTGGTTTAATTCTTATCAATTATTATGTCAAATGTATGCTATTGAATGTATGGTAATATGCATGCACACTACACACATGATAAAACCACTACGTATAAATATTGGTTTGAAAACAATGTTGTAAATTGAAAACAAAGTGTGTGCATGTAGGCGAAAGTGGTCTATAACGGGCCCGCAAGGTAAAATTGGCTCCCCCATTATCTAACGTTCTCTTCAGTGTAGTCTAAAAATACATTGTTAGCAAAAACCCCGCTACTATACCGGTCGATGACGTTTTGTTGACATGCGCGTTTTTGTTAGCGTCCGTAGGCTTGTGGAGAGAAGAACATTAGTTTTGTCAGTTTCCACTAAAAAACTATTGGACGAGTTCATCTTGAGTTGAGGGTAAGTATTTTCCCTAGAGTGCGTATGAAACCTGAGCTAATGGATAATTCACCACCTGGTGCAATGCTGCCCCTCTGGATGGATGCAGTTAGATATTTTTACGCAGTGGTTCAAACATTTCTTGCAGCATTCCAATCCGTCTAATGATAAACCTGTCCTCCTTATTCTTGATGGACACAAGACCCACACAAATAATTTGGAGGTGATTTTGATGGCACGAGAACATAATGTCCACATCGTGTGCCTCCCGCCTCACTGCACCCATCGTCTACAGCCACTGGATGTCTCATTCATGAAACCGCTAATGACATACTACACACAGGAAGTAGAAAAGTGGCTTCGTAACCATCCTGGAAGAGTTGTACCTCAACTGGATGAGAAAACAGATGGATCAGATGCAGAAGACCAAGAACTAATCATCAGTGCTTCTATGGATAACATAACCACTATTCAGCCATCAACATCCGACACTGCACAAGGACACACTGATGTACCTCCATTGCAGACGAAGACACTACCATCAGCATCTGGCAGCAATCAAACACAAGATGATGTTCATCTAGTGCAAGCACCCACATTTAAAGTGGACAAACACAGGATCATGTATCTTTCACTGAACTATCACCTATTCCAAAGGCTAAGCAGTCAGAACGTCGCAAACCATCAAAATCCAGTGGACAAACCGTTATCTTAACAAGCAGCCCTTATAAGAACACTTTGGAGGAAAACTTGAAGAGTAGTCCATCGAGTTCTGTCCCTGTCACAAAACGAGCTATAAAAAGATCAACTACGTCAAATGGAAAAGGAGGAAACAAGAAGTCCAAGGCGACCATGGGGTCCCAGACCAATACACCTTGCTTATTTTGTGAAGAGAAGTTTTCCGAATCTAGGCAGGGTGAGAAATGGATCCAGTGCATGTCGTGTAAACAGTGAGTGAGCCCATCAAGAATGCTCTGGCGCGGAAAATGATACATTTTACTGCGATCTGTGTACAAGTGACTGAAGATGGATGGTTTAAGCAATCGTTTTATGCTGAATGACTTTATCATAAAGTCATTCAGCATAAAACGATTGCTGAAATACATCACACTTTTTAAAGATTGTAATCACAGAGCAATTAGCTCGTTATTTTATTACATATCTGTTAATTTAATTTATTAACATGAAATACTTATCTGTTCATTTCATTTATTAACATGAAATACTTGTTGTTAACACCCGATATTGTGTATTGTTCCTGGTTTTTTTTTAAATTACCCAAAGGGGCCCATTTTACACAATAGTGTGAGTAAAATGGGAATTTTTAACGGTTTACTAAATTTGATTTTCGTCCATGAAAGAGTTAAATGCAACATGATTCTGTTCTTTATACATCAAGTACACATGTTAAACAATGAAACAATCATTATTGTATTTTATTTATGTTTAAAAAATTACGATTAATTTACGAATTTGCTCAAGGGGCCCGTTATAGACCACTTTCCCCTACAATGTAGGAGTGACGTTTTCTCACAGACGACTGTATAGATATATATAACAAACTGATATTTTAAAAAAACGACCGGGGACCGTGGCGCACTGGTAAACACGTCGGGTTTAAGGCTGGTAGGTACTGGGTTCGATTCCCATTCGTAGCAGATGTGGTGTTTAATCCCAGTACCGGCTCCAACCCAGAGCGAGTGCTTCGCAAGGCTCAGTGGGTAGGTGTACTTCCACTTACACCGACCAGTGTCCAGAACTGGTTTAACAAATTTCTTGGTAAGTACAGTACTGTTTGTGGGAAAGTGCATGCAAAATATATCTTAGCTTACTACTCATCAAGAGTATCCTCTATCATACTAACTTCTTGTCTGGACAGGTCGTCGTGTGCCTGGCCATGACAAACGTAAATTATAACTAACATTGGAAAAAGGTAATGGTTCGCAAAAAAAAAAAAACCTACTAAACTCACCTTTCCAGACAACGGGTGTTTCCGAGGACCACTCTATCTTTTCTCCTAGCTTATTGCTGGGATAATACAACCCAACCATTTGTTTTTCACCATCTACATAAAATACATATTAAATTTTGTGGAAAATATTAGGTATGGCTTAATTATGAACTATTCAAATTTGTCAGTTTTATACAGACAAACACGTGCTTTATTAATGTCTCACCCTGTGTACAAATAAAAATCGAATAATAATATTAATAATAATAGTAATATTAATAATAGAATGACTTCCATATTATATAACAGTACAAAAGCTACCCCAATGGAGTTATAAGACACAAGGCAAATTGAAATAATATTACAACTATTTGCACAAGTTGGTTCTAGATGAAGATACTCAATGTTCATTACATCTTGTTTACAATACATAATTGTGACGACAAGCCGAATTTTCACCCACATAATTAATTTGTATTAGCGTCTCTGTCAGTGGTTCATGTTTGTCATAATAATCAATCAAGTGAAAAGTTATACTAATGCTATGATATTTCTCAGTGAGAAAATATGATAAAGATTTACTCATTAATTGTTTGCCTCTGATGGGTAATACTTATTAATTAGTGACCATCATTAAGGGCAATATCAGATGTTACTAGATTACCCTGGAATCTATCAACCCTGAACGAAGACTTCAGATTGCCATTCTTGTTGAAGGAAACCGAGCCTCGAGTACCAACAAACTCGGTGTGCAAAGCATTATGGAAAAGTAGCTGCCCCATTTCTTTGTTTTCATATGTGAAATCTTCTAGCCTTTCTGATCCTAGAAGCAAAATATACAAAGATAGTCAAACCTGTATACAAAAGCCAATAACATCTTAACAGGTGACCGTTATATACAGGTGGAAATACTTGGAGTTGCATACATAAGGCAGGCATCTCAAGTATATGTGCGTGCGTGTATCAGTAATATAGGAAGGAGACAAAATGTTGGGTGAGAATGCACGCATCAAATTTGGACAATTATATGAAACAATATCAGTCCACCCACCACCAAACGCTGAATAGAGCTTGTCTATGCATATAACAGTTATAGATATCAAATGTTCATAATTTCGTCCTAAACGAATAACCTGCGAAAAGTTGCCCGGAAGTTTTGGGATACTTTAATTTTGTATTATAGATTATTGAAGATGCTCAACACAATACATTCTCCGTATATCAGCTCTATGCACGGCTTTATTTTTGTATCATTGTATATACCGTATTTTGACACCCACTAGCCGATATAATTTTTCGTACTGGGATGTCGTTAAATTTTACTTCATTAATTTATTGAACGGCATACCATTATTCTTGAGGTCGGTCATTGTTTTGTTGAGCGCCAGAGCAGCTGTCCAAACTGCGTCGTAGGCTTGTAAGCCGCTACTCAGTGAAGGAAGAGCCTTGTAATTAGTCTTATTCCAATACATCTCCTGGATCTCTTCTGGAGTCAATCCAGATACCATGACCTCGGGTTTAGGGTTCAATCTGATACGATCGACGGCAATATATCCTTCTATTGCTTCCTCTATCTCTTCAATTGTGCACTCTAGGTTCTGGATTTGTGTATGCCACCAAGTGTTTGAATACCATCCATTTATGATCCATACAATTTTTCGACCATAGAGCCCGATTTTATATGCCTGTGGGAATAACAATACACTGAATAAAACACAACACTGACATCCTGTTGGCACGAAGTCGTTCTACGCGTTACTTTAAAGGTACAGTCCCGAGTTTTACGACTGTTGCCACCCTATGCACTCTGTAACACAGTTCTTGCTAATAGAGCATTTCCTATTATTAAATTTAACATTTACTTAAATCTTATTGCTTACAATATCCTATGTGTATATTCTATGTATTTCTGATCATCCAAATTCTTATAGTAGCTTACTGTTTGCTTTTGTTTAAAATGATTTTAGGCACAGTCTACCATAAAACTATTAATTTTTATTACAAGTATTTCTGATTATAAAAAAGAAGTGTGTATAGTCGTACTTCACAAAATACTCTGATGGCCATATCAGCATAGAAGCTTGCCACTATAATCCTGGCTCCACGTTCCTACAAATAAAGGTAGGCGTAACAATATCATAAATCAAAGAACAGCCACATTGTTCTACTGCTGTCTTAAAATCGGCATTTAATGAACATGTCCTAAAGTATCTAAGAAGTTGGGATAATGATACGTGGACCCCCATATGCTTGAACGAATGGACATACTCTTCCACATAAAAGGTAAATGTTATCGCACAGGTGACGTTCTTTCAATTCTATTCAATCAATGACCATTACTTTTCGTAACTGCAAATATCAAGTAAACATAACATTGTAGACAGACGTTCATTCAGTGTACAAAAGCAGTATCTAACTATAAAATATTTATATATCACTCACTTAAAATAATTGTTTTCCATTGCATTGTTGAATTCAATAATAACGGACCAAGCAGAAGAGTATCAAAGCAACTAAATAGGCTAACACTATTAACTTTACCTTAAGTTTCCTCACTTGAAGTGCTGGATCGGTCGTGATAATTTCAGATGTAACTCGTGTCAAGTTTGACGCTTTCATTAACTGAATTAAGTCGTCGTTTGCCTTTGAAAAATCAACATTATTAATTAGGCAATGCAAAATGTATAGTGGGTGGGAAATGTAACTTATCTTCCATTGATTTATCTACCAATTTGGTAATAAAGCAATCAACAGAAACTAGGAATATGTTTAATAAATTAATCATTGCAAAGGGATTCAAAACGACCCAGGCCTCTACACAAAGGTGTACGATAAAAGGGATAACATCAACTTTCCAATAGTCAACTTCCCTTTTATGTCAAGCAATAGTCCATAAACCTTTGATGATTAACCTTAGGAATGTACCTCTCGAGGTGGGGATCGGTGGGGCGTGTTTAGAACCCACAGTGCATTGCTACTGTTGACGTCCTTACCACGGAGAAAATCGGGTATGATTGGTGTATCGTGGCGACCTTTGACCATCCAAACTCATTGAAGATGTCCAGGAGTGCCGGGTTAATATCAGTGTCTGGAGAGTTTGTTCTCAGGAACAACTTGAACAGTGTTTTGTCTGACAAAACCGGGGACGACGAAGCTGGTGAAATCTATTATAAAATATAAAACGTATTAACTTTAGTATTAATGTGAACTTACACTGGATCGCTAGTATACACGCACATCTTTCCATGTTTCACCGTATCAGAATTATGTTATGGATGATATTTTACATAATATTTTAAAATAAAATACACCTCTTTAATTGGTTATTTTATTAGTCAAGTTAAAGGCACGTTCCCAAGTTTGATGATGAATGCCACCGGACATTCACATCTAATGATATTTTTAAACATTTGTTTGGCTAATAGAGCTTTTTTATTATTAAAATTAACATCTTATAACTTTCAACATCAATTGTATATCATAATATGTGGTTCTGGTCATTCGAACTGTTATAGTTGCTTAATGTGTATTTTTTTCTAACATAATAATTATTTGTATCGTACTAAATTATTGTAGGCAAACATAAATGTCCATTCTAAGTTACTACAAACGCATTGGATATACATAATTTTATATTGATATAGCAGTTAATAAAATGTATGTTATTGTTAACTTTAATACATAAAAATGCCAAATTAGCCAGAAATGTTACAACTAGCATTAGATGCACACGAAGGGTTGGCATCCTTCTTAAATAATATGTATTTCAACATGGATTTTGTATTGGTCAACACATGTTTATCTTATAAAGTAGACCAAATTCCTCAACATGAACGCCATACCTGAACTACATTCCACATGTAGGAAACCTGGGCTGTTGCCTCGGATACTGTAGAACAAACTCCACCGATGATCATAATCTTAGTTGGTGGAGTGTACAGGTGATGGAACATTATGTTCAACCCGTGACCAGGACTACACTGCAAATATGAAAGAAAATAATTTATATGTTTCTAGTTGAAATATTCCTATCGATGGAGGAAACGAGAATTATGTGACTAATAGGAAGGTAGGAACTGCCAATAGTTCAGAGATCGCCTGTCCATCTGGTGGGTATAACAAACGCGAACTATGGCAGTCTCAGTCACTTATACGTAATGTATTGATTTTTCAAGTTGACAGAAACGGACTCCATTAACATGCCCACATCCAGTAACGGTTCAGGCACGTCCAACCTGGGCACAAGGTTTGGCTTGTGTCAAGTCTTCTGTCCAGGATTCAAGTGCACAAAAACCTTTTTATCATTGTCGCCAAGACGCAAATGATTCGTATATATATATGTGCAGAGATCGCGTGAAACGTTCGGACGTTCACAGACTAAAGACATCAATATGTGTTGACATGTGCTTGGAAGAATGACTTACTTACCCCCGTGTCGTTCCACAGGAAATTCAGCCTATATCCTGGAAGGATGTCATCTCTGTTGTTGACCTGATCTAAAGCTAGTTCGCTAGCTGCAAGCATGGCGGCTCCACCACGCCAGGCTCCATTGAATGGGTAGAGCCCGATTATATTCAGGTCTTTAATCGAGCATGTTCCGACAACTAGTAGCAATCCAATGGACAGAACTGGTAAGATGTTTGTTTTCTGGAAAAAAAACCAAAGAATTAACAGAGAAATTATTATTATTATGTATTTGTTTAACGATACCAGCACGAAAAAAAGGCATCGGCTATTGGGTGTCAATATATGGTGTAAACGAACAAGAATCAGTGTATAGAGCTGATATATAAATCATATAATTATGGTAAAGTGTATAAGTAATAGTGTATAATATGGCTATGTTATAGTATACAGAAATATATCATAGATTTGAGTTTTGTGTGGGACGTATTGTTTGAATACACACTGTATGTGGCGGAAACACTGTTGGCATCCATTACAGCATATCTATCAACGTCATAATAAACAGAATGTTGACTATAAAATTAGTCCAATGCAAAACACAAAATAGAACGACAAGGTATTGCCTAATGCCACGATTACCCTCAAACTATCCAGGCATTGTGTATTCTACATTGCTATCCACGACCGCTTAAACTACTACAAACACATTAAATATACATAATTATATTGATATTGTAAGTAATAAAACGAAAGTAAATGTTAATTTTAGTATAAAAATGCTCTTTTAGCCAGAAATATATTACAAACCATTTAATGGCATAAAACACGCGCGATATGGTGACGTCCGCCTTAAAACTTGGGACTGTACCTTTGAATTGACTGACATATTTATACTATAATTTTTATGTGTGGGTTTTAAAAAAATATATGCGATGCACAATTTTCACTTTCCTCCGTTTTGCTACTCGTTCTTGGCCAATTATTACTAATTAGCGTGACTCAGGAGTTCTCTGCATGCTCCAAGCTATTACGCCGCATGTGACAAACGATACAAATGGGTTTTGCGTTATTCAGTTGCATCAAAATAAAACACATTATAACAAGGAAGCAAAATATCGTTTTTTTAAAAAGTATTATTAAAAAGCCACAAAATAATCGAATCATTATACCTACAGGCTATATAATAACATATGGTTGACTGAATATTTAGCGACATAAATACGATACTATAGATTTAGAAAGTCAATAGATTAATTATAAGTTTCGTGTTCAAATTCATCTTAACCTAAATAGATATCGACCTTGACACGATGAAGGAAAACCTGACAAAATCAAATTATGTATGTGTATGTATGTATGTATGTATGTATGTATGTATGTATGTATGTATGTATGTATGTATGTATTTATGTATGTATTTATGTATGTATGTATGTATGTATGTATGTATGTATGTATGTATGTATGTATGTATGTATGTATGT
>JAULBR010093948.1:0-11962 GCA_032355825.1 Melanodrymia aurantiaca
AAACCTGCTGTCGCCGCTTCATGGGCTACTCTTACCGAAAAACAGCAATGGGTCTTTTATGTGCACTATCCCATAGAGAGAATAGCACACAACACAGAATTTGATAAACCAGACGTGTTTCACTGGCTGGAACGGAAAGTAGCCCATAAACATGTTTTGCGCTGTAGAGGATCGATTTATCGACCCATCACGCCACAGGCGGACATATTCTACCTCTGAGCTACGTCCCGCTCCATATATTGATATACATGTAACCATGTTTCACATCCTATACGCATTGACTATTAATCAATGTGCTCCAGTAGTGTCGTTAAACAAACCAACATCATCTTTTATAAAGTTTAAACAATGTAATGAAGCTTGTCATGGCTTTGAACACTTCTGATTAAAATTATCATCTCCCATAAACTAGAACTAGTTTTCACCTCTGAAGGAAACAGTTTAATATCAAATGTTAAATATCGTAATAAGCATCATATCGCAATCCACATATTGGGATACTTACATTGTATTGTATCACCACTCACCGAATCATTACACCCATACTTTCACACAGACAGGATAGCAGATACCACAGCCTTAGATGTATCAGACATGAATCGAAAAACCAAAAAACAATGGGTCTAACAGATCTGATGTGGAGGATTGATCCTTTTACCTCGTAGGGCCTACACTACAGGCAGATGCTCAATACACTCCCAAAATTGTTTCGCCTTTTTGAAATATGAATTGCCAGTAAGGTTAGTTGAAACTTTTTGTTCAGCATGCAGCATCGCATGAGATTAATCAATGCTGTTACATGCTGTAATATGAAAAAGAAATGACAAAAAATATACCAATGAAATGCATAAATATCAGCGAAACACAGCACCTCTTAAAACAAACTTTTAATTATAATTATTATAATTTAATAATATTGTAACACACTCTATTTGGTATTGTTTCTGTTATCTACTTGTAATTGAGAAATAATAGAATTATAATAAATATTGCAAACTTTCTGTTCTCACGCCAATGACAACTTTGAAAAGAACCGGAAGTGCTTCCAACTAGGGAAAAGACTGGTCAACAATGTTTAAAAAGAACCGGAAGTGCTTCCAACTAGGGAAAAGACTGGTCAACAATGTTTAAAACGTTGTTGATGTAATGCTTGCTTTGGAAAAACAGTATGAATAAAATGTCTGTTCATCACATTAGAGCAAAAACAATCGTACACATAATGCTTGTAAAAAACTCCAAACAAAACTGAACATGACACATTTGAACTACACCATACTTCAAACTCCTTCAGGAAACCATTAAATTCTTTCTATCTTTATAACTACACTGGACCAGCCTCCTCTATATTAAACCAATTTCACTGCTACTGATACATGATAGTCGTGGACGCAAGGGCTGGCCTAGGCCAGAACTCATGCCCACGACAGGCATCTGCTATAACAACTTGCTCTGAATGTAGACGTTAAACAACTTGACTCATATAAAAACCTAGATGTTCATAACAACCTTAAACTGAAATTTTTTTGCTAAACTAAAAAAGAAGAAGATTTATATGGATATATCTTGTATGAAGGTGGGTGATTGTGAGGAAGGTGAAAATTAAAATTTGAAAAGTACTAATAAATATGAAGATATTTAGACACACACACAAACAGTAAATAACTTGTATCTACAACAAACATTCACTCAGAGCATGGGAGAGCACTTGTCATGTGATTCATGAGCATTGTTACCTCGGTGGTCAAAATCCTGTCTAACTGAATCATAACCTCATATCTTTCCAAACAACCGAACACTGAAACTAACTACAATCAACCGTCATATTAATATCTGATAATGTTCCAGTATCATGCATCATTGATTTCTGGCAATGAATATTTGTTTTCCATATACACGCGTAGTAGCGTACATGTATAATGCAGGCTGTAAAATGACCGTGTTCATATCGCAACAAGTGATGCAAAATCTTGCGATTGCAATGCAATATTATTACTCATTTTATATAAGTGTTAATCAAATTCCAGTAGTTGCTTTTCCATTCCCCAATCAGTAAAAAATTACGCTAATCACAATTTTAAGAACAAATTGCACCCTGCAATGTATGCTTGGTTCTTTGAGGAAAGGTAAGATATTGTAGAAAACAAAATATCAGTTGTTCCAAATGACTATGGAAAAAAGCATCTGATCTTTATAACGGCAAACTCGATATAAATTATATTATAATAGCAATATGGTGTGGAAACAGTACATGTATTAGAATAGTTGAATGTGACTAAATTTGTGTGTTATTCAAAGTATGTCTTCAATGAATTCTTAATTTCTTTAACATACATGTAGTTTAAAAAGGTTCAACAGTAAGTAGTCTTCAGAAATACATGACTGTGTTCCACATCAGTCTACAGAATATATGAAAGTTGCTGTCTCCAAACAGAACGTACGATAAATTTGCCCTATTTTACTTTGGACCTTCCAGCCATCAATGAAGTGCATGTGTTGTATACATTTTAGGTGGAGATTTAAAGATAATGTTTAAATTCAATACAACACTTCAGTACATTTTCAACATGTTCAAAACAGTGGTTACGGTTAGGTTAGCCAAGTTAGAAGTTTCACAATTAGTTTCAGAAAAGTCTCTATAAGTATATGCTGATGTACTAGTACTTGTATTTGTGTATACCCCAGTAATCAGTCAATATATTCAATTCTTTAGGTTGCGGTTTGCTCATTTTTTAGACATACTTGGTAAGATCGGTTTCATTTAGACAACAATTTGCTTACAAAGAAGGTAGAAGCTCGTAACAACACTTTTCAGAACTATAAATCAACAGATTTCGTAACACATGTATACATAATATTAACAGCTGTGTCATTGGTCTATTTTACATATGTACTTTAATAAATATTACACAGAGTACATTTTGTACACATATGTACACACTTACCTCTATATACAAATGTCTATATATATTACAAATACTTTAAGAGACTATAATATACAGGTCACAACAAAAAGAGGAAACGTTCTATTACATTTACACCCAAAACAAATTACGACCAAAACAATATTTTTCAAAAAACTATTACTGTAAACATGTCGCAGACTTGTATTAAACAAAAATTAAATTTTTTTATTATGTGTAACTAGCCCTGTAATCACACACTAATATTTTTAACATGTTTTCTAGAATCATAAATAATATATACAGTGAACCTCCTCTAAACCGGACCCTCAGTAAACCGAACACCCCTCTAAACCGAACATTTCACTCGGTCGCAAGTGTGTTCGGTTTAGACGGGTTTCACTGTATTAATAAAATATAACTTACTCTACTGAAATCGGATAAAGATAGTGGGCATCATATTTATTTATTTAATAATTAAATGACATTAATTAACCAATTCTAGACTTATTATATTTGTTGTGACAATAAAAGCCATAAGATTATCATTTTGCCTGTAAATGCTCAATAACAGACTGTTTGGAGAGCATGTATATTATATGACATATTATTTACATGTATGGTATTCACTAAACTAGTCATGTTAATGCAAGATAATAAAATAGCAATAGCTTTCAATAAAAGCAGCTATATATTATATATTATTAATTGCATTATATGTTGTCATGGATTCACAACGTTTCGACAGTGAAGTGAAGCCAATGATTGGTACATGGAGAAACATGTCGTGAATGACAACTTTTATTGTTCTTCGAGTGTCTCCATTTAAAAAGCACTTCGATGATGCACAGATCTTTCTGGCCTTCATCTGTAGAAACCTAAAGGTTGGTAGGGGAGAGAGTTGGGGAGGGAAGGTCAGTGTTTGATATAGGCTTTTTAATCATATTAAAAATGCTGGTATATTTAATTAAAAAAATCTTGTATTAGCAAAGCTACAAGTTCAATGTACATGATAAAGTGAACCCAGTTCGTAATACCGGGGTAACAGATATTGACTGCTCGATAGCCTTGCTTAAACAGGCTTGACATTGAATAAAAAACAAGGCATGATAAACCACACTTATCCTACACAATGTAATACAATGGATGACTGGTGAAAGTCTTAAAATGTTACTTTCAAAATCAATTTATCATATTATTGTTTAGTTTAAATATAGGACTATGTATAACCTATTTTTTAGATATATTCCATTCGCTTTATTTGTGGATGGTAAGGAGGGAGGGGGGGATTTTCTTGTGAAAATGTTAATGTGTGCCTTAGTCTCGGATATATTTATGCATTAACTTACACACTTTATGATTGAATGCTTTCTGGTGATAGTTGAAACATACTAGACCAAAAGATATTTTTAAGTGTGCCATCTGTAAACTAAATGTAATGCCCAATGCTTCCACAAGCTAAGATTCAAAGTTTTTTCACTTGTGTATTGATAATGTTTATCTTAAACATTGCAGCCTCTCGCTTAAGAATTGCAGCCTTGTCGCTTAAACATTGCAGCCTTGTTGCTTAAGCATTGCAGCCTTGTCGCTTAAACATTGCAGCCTTGTTGCTTAAGCATTACAGCCTTGTCGCTTAAACATTGCAGCCTCTCGCTTAAGCATTGTCGCCAGGACTCACTATAAGCTAATCTTAGAACACTGATTTAAACTGATATCCATGTCCTGCAGTAAATATCAGAACTGCTGATTCACACCATCCAAGATGGAGTCTTGTAGTTTTCCAAAACATATATGTCTGTGACATTCATGTCGAGGTGTGTGTGATATTTGAGATCATCAAAAAACAAACATTACAAGTTGGAAGCGATATGTCATTCTACCATAAACTAGAAACATAATCGTTTCCATCTGTATCTCCTCAGAACTGTCTGGCCCTGCAGATCTATCTATACAGTAAGTTGCATTGGTTTTCTAGGTGTCAACAAATTACATGCTAGTTTGTCCTTCACTGAGCATTATGTTTTGTGTATCTCAGGAATAAACTTCCATTCTGTTCAGCATTTGTCCTTCACTCAGCATCATGTTTTGTTTATCTCAGGAATAAATTCCATTCTGTTCAGCATTTGTCCTTCACTGAGCATCATGTTTTGTTTATCTCAGGAATAAACTTCCATTCTGTTCAGAATTTGTCCTTCACTCAGCATCATGTTTTGCTTATCAGGAATAAACTGAGTATAACTTTTTTACTTATCTCACGAATCGACTTCCACTCGTTTTTTCAATTCTCTGGGTTTTAATTTTTGGGACATCTGCCATAAGACTTCTTCGCAAAGATAATCATCAAAGTTGTTGAATAACTGGTGAATCTTTTCATTCCTCTTGAAACCGTAATTGCTGAAACCAAGCAGAAAATAATATTACACATAGATTTCTTTTCATGAGTTCAATTGGAACTCATCACGTAATAGTTTTGCAATAATTTATATTTCAATAAATAGATCCTTTAATTTGTTTATGCATATCTAACAAATTAAAATACAAAAACCATGCAGCTAATGTGAGCTAATTTGTGGGAACTAAGTTTAACGCTATCTTCATAAAATGTAAAAGTCATAAGAATGTTTAGTATCTCAGCACTCAAAAGCAAAGTCAGCATCCTACCCAGAATATGTGTAAAGGAACATTGAACCAATTAATAATTTGTTACTATCTCATTTCCCAGGAAGGAATATTTTGACGTTATCCATAGTATTAGTAAATCTACCAATTACAATAGTGCTCTGTCACCAAGAGTTGGAGCATACTTTTGTATTAAACAGGGATTCAGAATAATAACGTTCTTCCCGCATTGCTGGATGTCTATTTACATACCACTTTTTGAAGCGTCGCATGCCATCAAGAATATTAAACTGCTGCCAGCGCTTGGCCATGTTGATACTGCCATCTGGCAACAAATCCTGGTTGCCAATCTTCACAAATGTAAGATCTTGCAGTATGAGGCCACTGTTGATAAAGAACACAGAACAAATAACAACAGCAGCAGCATACACATAACAGTTACTATGATTAATATGGTAAGTATTAATATAGTATTAATATAGTATTATTCATATAGTAATTAATATAGTAATTATCAGCTGCTACCTCATCACTTAAATACTACATAAATATATAATTAAACCTGAAATTATGACAAGTTCAAATCTTGGGACATAAACTAGATATAAACTGGAATTTTGTTTAACACCCTTTAATTGTGAGAGCTTAGTTACTAGCAAGCCAATGTACCCCATCACATTCAGTAATAATATAGCTTATAACCACTAAAAGATAGTCCATGCCATGGGGCACATGGTAATCTATACATACATGAAGAAAGAAAACTGAATTATATGCTCATAAAGAGAATTCTGGCATAATTATTTTATAGCAGATGACACTTAAAGACTCTCATTCACTAGTTTGGTGCAAGCATGATCACATGACAAAGCAAGTTATACACAAGTGTGGTTTATATTAGCAGAAAAGAAAACACTGTCTTTCTTTATCCAGATAATTGCACACATTATTATATGATTATAAACATCAACAGAAATGCACTTTATATAAATACCTCCAAAAAATATGGAGCTGAACAGGTTAGAACAATTTTACAGCAAATCCTTTGTATGCAGGCATACATGTAACAGAGTGGAAGTATTTGGTACCACTATCGGTGACTGAGGGTGTTTACATGTAAGATAATATAGGTGAAAGACTCACAGATATGGAATACAAGGTGGTTCTGTTTCTGAAAGTGCCTGTCTGTAAGCACGGAATGATGAAGAACTGTCTATTAGCTGACAGAATTCTTTCAAAGCCTGCTCACAAACAAAGAAAGATAATATAATGTAGACACAAGTGTTAAAATATCCAGCATTTTACAACTCTAACAGAGCATGCTAATTCATAATTGACAAGAACTATTAACTTCAATTAGCAACAAGCTATCAATAAAGCATCTTTTATGTGCACATTCCTATGGACAAGATAGCACATACCACAGCCCTTGATGTACTAGTCATGAACAACTACATGTAGTTGATAAAGGAAAACATCTTATGGGTTGGATCTGATTCATCGACCTTATGAACCTTCGTTGTTATAAAAATGTGGCCTTTATAGCATATTTGACTGTAGTCGTTGAACGAAGAAAAAGAAGAAGCTTGAATGAAGAAGACTGTACATAGTCAAACATATTGTGTATATTTTTATTAATTGGACTGTCTTTTCTCCTTTCATACATTACATGTATTTGCCCAATATGTAATGTATTTGCAGCTATTCATGTATGGGGTACTTACTTCTAAGTTTTGTTTTTGCCACTCCAGTCGACGTACTGGTGCAGAATCTAAAGCTGACAGTATGGCTAGATACGAGTTGAAGTTCGCCATCTTTCGAAGATGCTGAAAGAAGCAAAAAAACACACAAAAAGTTAATATTAGAATAGAGGTTTCCCCAGAGCCATAAGGGGTAGGGGGCCCCTACTCCTTACATGTACCTGTTTAAGTAAGCACTTTGATTTATTTTAAGCGTATTGTAAGCGCATTGATTTATTAAAATAACTTTGTAAGGGCCTTAAATTCAGTTGTTTGTCCCTGTACAATGCATAGTGCACAATCTATTCAATTTTCACTCCTGAATTTTACCAAAAATTATAATATTATTTCTGAATTTTGAAAATGTAAGCGCATTAAAAAAAATGAAGAAGGATTTGTTAACACATGGAATCATTTTTTTTGGTCACAATAATACCTTCTAATAAATATGGTTGTGTATTTTAAGAGTAATTAATATAACAGCCATTTCCCATTTCAATATGTTTCAGAAACACGATCATAATCAGCTTAAATCTCAATTTGAAAATTATTGCCACATTTTAAAAGCATAATTTTATAGCAATTTTGTTTTATTACATCGAGGATATCAACTTAACTATCACTGTGACAAGAATACTGTCTACTAAGTATGTCAGTATATATATATACCTTCATAATTTTGATGAACTTGATTAAAGATTTTTCTCTCTCTTTTGGATCATCTTGTTTGAGTATCTTTGTCCTACACCTGAATAAAACATGACATTGAATACAAATTCAGAGGCATGTTCATGATGGCAAGAACTCACGAATAATTAGACTGGTACCGAATTTTGTTCTATCCTATCACATTTGTTTAATATTAAGTGCAAACACCAGTCTAGCGAGTATTTGTGATATACTTGTTGTCTGAACATGCTACTGCACTTATTAACAAACTATTTCTTGAACTTATTTGTCTTGAATGTTTACAATTACTGTGTTTTCAGACATCTGCAAGCACAGACACTTGACACGATTTTTTAAATTTTTTAACTTTTCTTGTATATTTTTCAATGTTATATAATACATGTATAGTATAGAAAAATATACAAAAATAAAAATAATAAATATGTGTCAAGTGGATGCATGTGCAAGTATGTCTATGTGGGTATATCAACAAAATAGTTGAAGTTTATAAATGAGTATATTTCTGTATTATTATTTGCAATATTATCCTCTATAAACATAAATACCTGTACATGTATATCAATTTTTGTTGTTTACGTACCAGTAAGACATCTTGTTGAAATGCTCAGTAAAATGTGTTAAGTTGGGACTCAGTTCCTCAGATTGTTCCTTCGCCCACAAAAGAACTTCCGGAATCTGTGATAGCAATAGGAGAAATTCTTCCTCTAATCAAGCAATATCTTTTGTTTGTTTGCATTATTATTCAATAATGTGTACATATTGATACTCTAATGTCCAAAAAACCTCATCTTTTTGTATCGCATATATATACTCATGCACGTTGTTTTCATTATGCACAGGGCAAAGAAACGTAACTCTGTCTTATTGCTTTTTAAAACAATTTCTATTGTAAAAACAAATTTAAATAAATAAATAAAATGAATTGCAATGAGACATTAATTTGAATAAAGTTGGACTAAAAAGAAATCGTTAGATCTATACAATGTTTTATAATTTTTATTATTGTTAGTGCCATAGTATTATTACTCTGATGTAACTAATTATGAGATTAAATAATCATATATATAATTCTCACCTCTATTTTCTGGAACAGCTCTGCATCCAGAAGAGTCATTTGCTCAGCAATGTCATGAGACTTGAAGTTGATGAAATCTGGCTGACTAAAAACCACAAATCATTACCGGATATATTAAAACATTTAAGAAAAAGTATCAATTGCTAATCTCATACACCAGTTCAACATAAGATATACTTCACACCATAGACTTTAATGTACGTCATTGCAAATCAGGATACATCTAATGGGAAGGAAACGAGTAACAGAGAATTTGTTATATTATTACTGTTCAAACATTAGATTTTTAATGTGATGGTATGTAATGAGGAGGGCTAGCAACAGGAGGAATGTCTGAAAATGATAGAATAAAGTGTGGCTTTTTTTTTTAAAAAGTACATGTACAGTCAAACCTGCTTGAGCGGCCACCTGTATTAAGCAGCCACCTGTCTTAAAGGATCACCTTAATATTCCACCAAATGATCAATTTTAGTGCATTACGACCTGTATTAAGCAGCCACCTGGCTTAAGACAGGTTTGACGGTAAACATGTTGTATCATTTCATACAATATCGAATATGTAAGTCAGAGATGTTCGTACATTTTACAAAATATTATTCAATCCATAATAAATGGAGTTTCACTTTGGAACTAATTAAAACCTGTGTAGGGCGACATGATGGCCGTAAAGTTCTACTATACCATGGACTATTTTATGAGTAGATGATAAATGCATACAAGTTGTTCACCAACAAACCTCTTAACATGCCTTTTATAATTATTTTCAGGGAAGAAAACTTTTAGCTGAAAAGAAACGCAGAGCTAGAATCAACACGTGTCTGGGGCAGATCAAGAGCATCATATGTGGCGGTCACAAACAAAATGTAAGTATTTATCTTTACTTCAATTTATCAACCATTAGTCATGCTCTAGAGATGGGGTTTTTTAGACGGATGCCACCCTACGTGTGTATCTAATGTTCTTTGTGACATGTGACTTGCTAATAGTAATAGAGCATTTTCTTCTTATTAAAATTAACTTTAAATCTCATTGCTTCAATACCAATATGTATACTAGTATTCTGTGTTTCTGGTTAACCATAATTATTGTTATATTAGTTTAATGGTACGTTAGGCTAAAATAATTTGTAGGCAATTGTCCAAGGACCATACTAAAGCAAGCTACTGCAAATGCGTTGGATATACATATTGATAATGTAATATTATAATAATTGAGCCATGCGCAGCGCTCAACATGGGTTAGAGTCGGTACTGCCATTAAAAGTCCCATGCCTACAAGTTTTGAGTCCGGTGGTCTAACCACTACACCAAGGAGACCGGTATTTTTACACTTTTACCGGACTTCATGCGGGACATGCATTCCTTTTACATCAGTATTAAGTATTTAACCACAATAACCTGCTACGTCCATCTTTTAAAACATGATTATGTTTTAATGTTACCAGCACAATGTTCTTATTGTTGTTTTATATTACACAGGATCCGACATACAGTTAACATCCATCTTTTAAAACATAATTTGTGTAGTGTTCTTGTTGTTGTTTTATATTACACAGGATCCGACATACAGTTAACATCCATCTTTTAAAACATAATTTGTGTAGCGTTCTTGTTGTTGTTTTATGTTTAAACCGACCTACAGTAAACATCCATCTTTTAAAACATAATTTGTGTAGCGTTCTTGTTGTTGTTTTATGTTTAAACCGACCTACAGTTAACATCCATATTTTAAAACATAATTTGTGTAGCGTTCTTGTTGTTGTTTTATGTTTAAACCTGTGTAGCGTTCTTGTTGTTGTTTTATGTTTAAACCGACCTACAGTAATAAACATCCATCTTTTAAAACATAATTTGTGTAGCGTTCTTGTTGTTATTTTATGTTTAAACCGACCTACGGTAAACATCCATCTTTTAAAACATTATTTTTGTAGTGTTCTTATTGTTGTTGTTTTATGTTATTCAGGATCCGACCTACAGTAAAATGGAGAAGGCTGAAATACTCGAGTCCACTGTAAAGTATCTGCGCACAATCAGTCGGGTAAGACCTTCAGGTGGATCATCATCATCATCATACGTCACCAAGGAACTCATGCTGGCAAAATACAAATCTGGATTCTCAAAATGTGCTGAAGAGATTGGAAAATACCTACAAGCACACCCTGGCATTCCAGAACACCTACAGCGACAGATCAGACGACATTTGACTAAACGAGTCCACCAGTCTACCGTCGAGCAGACGACTTCAGCAGCAGCAGAAGTGGTGGAACAGTTTAGCACGAGAGTGGGAGATAACCGCATTTCAACGTCTGCTGTTACAGGAAGTTTGTCCGTTCACGGGTATTTAAACACTTCTCTTGGAAGCTCACCTGTAAGAGAAGGGAACAGTTTTTCAGAATCTGATAACGTATTTTCGACCACTTCCAACGACTGTCCAGTTAATATGTCGTCGGCCAATCAGTCGACTTCGGTAAACTTCGGTAAAACTGACGACAACGATGCTCGTATACGGGCGTGGCTACAGGATACGTACGTCAATCACAGACTTAGTCGCTATGAATCACGGGACCAGTTTTCTTCTCCAATCGTAAAAACTGAAGACGTTTGGAGACCATGGTGATATTGTTGCTGCATGTGTTGTCGTGGTGATTGAACATTTTGACATTTCCTGACAAAACGATCAAAGCTGAATTGTGATACCTCGCTATTTATATTTTTGATATAATTATTATTAAATATATTACATGTATCTGTTGGCATCGTTTGTATATATTTATGGAGAAAAGCAAAATAATTCTACCAATATAATTATGTAGTTATATCACATGGTAATGGTATCAATATCCTCGAATCATTATTCGTCCCGGGCCCGTAGCCAGGATGGGTTGAGTGGGGGGGGGGGGGGCGCAAACGGTTACTGGGGGCGGGGGGTGGGGCCTATAT
>JAULBR010093959.1:0-11960 GCA_032355825.1 Melanodrymia aurantiaca
CAAAATCCACCGATAACCTAGGCATATGAAATCGGCCTGTAGGGTTTACCCACATCGCCAGAATGCTTAAAGGGGTACTAGCCTCAGTTCAAGACGGTTGCCACCGTAAGTGCGCATCAAATTCTGGCGTTTGTAGTACATGAACATTTGCTTACAATTATTTGTTTTCCTCGTGGTTTTATTATTGTGAATGTTTTAGTGCAACTCGCTTTATTTGCAGATAGTTGGATAAACAGCAATGTAAAATATACCCATATTACATTTTATTACACAAACAACTTACGACACCACTAGATTACTTTGATTAATTATCATCGGCTATTGAACGCAAAAACTTTAATTTTGGCACATGGTCTCAGAAGAAAATCCGTAGCCTCCACATAAACTACTCTTACAAATAGTACATACCACAACATTGGACGTACCAGTCGTGGGCCTAAAACTTTAATTTTGGCACATGGTCTCAGAAGAAAATCCGTAGCCTCCACATAAACTACGCTTACAAATAGTACATACCACAACATTGGACGTACCAGTCGTGGGCCTATAGTTAATACGGGGAAGAATAAGAGCAAATTATTACAGATGCAGAAACATACATACATGGGACGATTTGACGATGTGAGAATGCCACTATATATTTTGTAATATAAAATCAAATAATAAGTTACAAAGCCTAGTTCTAAGACGAGTGCCACCGTGCTTGCGAAGCTAATGTTATTCAAAACATAATTCTGGCTAATGGAGCATTTTGTATTATAGAAATTAAGATCTACTTACATCTTATTGCTTACCATATTAATGCATAGATCTATATCCAATGCGTTTGTAGTAGCTTAATATAATAGTCCTAGGACATTTGTCTACAATCGTTTTGCATGAGACAAATTATTTTAGGCAAAAGTACACATTAAGCTATTACAACTATTTGTTTGACCAGAAAGATAATGGATATACACATACATGTATTGATAGTGTACGCAATAAGATTTAAGTAGATGTTAATTTAATTTTAAAGTGCTTAAACAGCGAGAAATATATTACAAATACCACTTGCCAAAAAGTACGGTGACATTCGTCTTAAAACTAGGCAATGTGTTTTTAAAACTTTATGCATAAACGTGACTTTTTCCTCACCTTCTTGTCTCCCTTTGTGAGCCCGTGCTATTTTGTTGACCGTCTCGAATGTAATATCTTGCGTCACTTCCTGCTGGAAAGCATCTTGTCTGTTGTCGTAATCCTCCTGGTTCTTGTAGATGTCGGGGTCGCTCTGGTACAGAGGATTGTCCTTCTGGAGGTGAAACGAATTGTCGAACACGTTGAGATTGTCATCAAAGTCATCTTCATCCTTCGTGGAATCCATTTTGTTTTGAATTAGTATTTTCCCTCTCTGTACCTTAATATCACCATCCACGTCATCATCTACGTCAACGCGCTGTGGCTCCTGTCGGACTTCGTAAATCTCATCAACACGTTTATAACTTCTCTGGCGAAACGTTTCATAATTTCCTTCATTATCAGAACTAACTATTTCCGTGCCAGTTCCAGAATCGATAGTCTGGTTCAATGACACACCGTTTTGCGAAAAGTACCTTCCACCCTTGTGTTTTATTCTGGGTGACATATTCCTCGACGGTTGCAGTACAATCGTCTTTTCAGTACGATATGTCTGAGAGTCCGTCCGTCTTGGTTTACGTAGTTCTGAATTCGGAGAATTGTTATTGTAAACAAGGTAACTTTTAGATGGCGTTGACGTCACACATTGGTTGTCAAGAACTTCGTTCGCGTTATTCGAAATTCGATATCTACGTCCTGGTGAGAGGGATCGCACACGTTTAAGAGTAACGTTGTCGGGTGATGCTGATCTGTGTACATAATATATGTTCTTCTCCTTCGTAGACTTCTGTCTCGGTTCGTGAAATTCTATATTAGGAGAATTTCGTTCTTGTCTGGACGACTTTATATAGTATTTTCCTGTGTGTCCGTCGTCTGAATCTGACGACAAACTACCACTTCTGATTTTGTTTGGACTCAGTCGTCTATTGCGTCGCATCTCGTCGTCTTTCGGATCTTGCGATTTAACATTAATCACTTTATACAAGGAATCGTTCGTTTTCGAGTCAAATGATTTTGACCGACGAGGTGCAGCAGAATCGAACTGTGTTACGTTGTAATGTGATCTCGGTTTTGACCAATACTGACTGCTCGTGTGATCGTCAAAATATCCCGAATCAAAACGAGATGGGATTCCTGATTTCTTGTGGAAACTGTTGCTAGATTCGTGAAACGTTTTCTTGCTGTTAATTAAATGACTCTGTGGTGGCGGCGATTCTTTTCTGCCGATTCTGTATATTCGAGCATCGTCCCGATCATCTGGAATCCCTTGTCGCCTTCCCGACAGCCTCGTGTGAGTTGTGTCACTTCTGCTTGACGGTGATGAGTTCAAAACCCTGTATACGTGTCGTCTGCCATCGTCCGGTAATCGTTTCTCCCACTGTTTCTCCAGCAGTGTGTTCTCGTCAATGTTTGAAACTCTGTATCGAGAACTACCCCTGTCATCGTCATCAGAATCAGACGAACCGTGTGGACCACGTCTGCGTTTCCGATGTCGTGTTTGCGTGTTGTCGTTATTTGAAATTTGAAATGTTTTCACAGTTTTATACACGCGTTTGCCACCGTCGTCTGAATCGGACTGACTTTCTGATTTGAAACCACTGCTCAGACGCTTTTTCCTGCTGTGCAGTTTTTCTTCAGACCTACTTCTTACGATTCTGTATGATCCTTTTGGATGAACAGAGCGCTCATCAGATTGATCGACATAAAGATTTTTAGCTGAAGTGTTTGACAACTGTGGTTCAACTTTTAACGCGCTGTTGACTCGCCATAAATCGCCCCCGGTGTCTATTCTGTCAACTGTATAATAATTCGAGTTTGGGTCAGTCTCTTCTATCTCTCTGTACGTTGTTCGGTGAGGCTCCCGAGTGGTGGGCGACAGTTCTGTACGACTAACTCTGTATTGGTGCAGCTCGTCGGCTAATGATGGAACTCCGCTCGAGGTGTCTTTAGAGCTGTACTGACTATCAGTTTCACCGTGGTACCGTTCCGGCTTTACTGTCCCGGAAGAACCACCTGGATAATGATATATCTTTCTGGATGGTTCGGGTGATTTCTTAAACGAGTATTCATTATAATGTTGCGTTTTTTTATATGAAGAATTCTGGTCGTTGTCAAAATATGCCTTTTTGGTTGTCACTACTCGATATTTCTGTCCGTCTTCTTCGCTGGAATCATGGAAATCACCAAAGCCATTTACTAATTCTATGTTCCTGTCATCGGGGTATGTTCCGCTGCTAACTCTTATGATGGAGCTATTTCTCTTGGGACTGCCACGAACAGGACTCCTATCTCGTCCGTAATCACTCGTTTCCGATATTTCCGACACTCGTGTTTGTGAGTTTCTAAGTGAATCGCTTCTCGGTGATGTAGAATCCGGACTTTTAGTTCTCAGTCTAATAATCGAACTACTCCTTCTGGGAGTATTATCTGGACTCGTTGACGAACTGCCGGTTTGTATACTGGACTGTAGACTGGACTGTAGATCTGCTGGAATCCCAATGTGCATGTCAACCAGTTCACCAACAACCGCCGTGGTTCGTGTGGTAACGGTTATTTCAGACTCCGTTACGTTGTCGTTCACTTCGCCAGTAGAAACAGACGTCTCCCCCGTGTGTTGGGGTCCGTTGGACACGGCCACTGTGCCATAGCTAGACGACCGAGGTACTAGGCTCAGTGAGCTACTTCCATTTGGCACCAACGGCGCTGAATATGCTTTTGATATCATTTGGATTGGATAATCTGGTTCAGGAATCACCAAACTCCGTGATTTTGTTTGCGAATCTCTACCGCCTACATTCAGTGAGCTAACATATGTTTGCCCTTCTCCCTGTTCGTAATCGGGGTTGTTTTCCATCCAGGCACATGTCTGCGTGTCTGTTGTTTTCTCGGTCCAGAGCGGTTTATTGGAATCGTCGAGCACTATATTTAACACTGTCTTCTCATACACGTCTTCGTTCAGAGCGCTACCATTCTGTTTTGTCACGCTTCCTTGAACTCCTGTTTGTTCAGCCACATTTCCCGAACGTCCATACGAGACCACCTCTGTAGTCCCAAGGTCAGTATTATCTACTTGCAGCAGTTCGTTTGGGTATTCAGTAATAGACAAACTTTTATTGCCAGAAACATCACCGAACAGAGTCGAAATAACTTCACTAGCTTTTCCACGCTCTACCCCCGACTGAACGAAAAGTTTACCTGAATCGACCCCAGTGAAGTCAAAACTGCGAATACTGCTATCCGTGGTGTTTAACGTTTGAACGGAGTCGTTTTCGATGGAATCTAATACGTGTCCAGGCTGGGCTATTGTTGTGGTTTCCCTTGTTGTGTCAGTGATATCTTCAACGACATACAAATCTCCCACGTTATCCTGTACAACGTAAACTTTTTCTTTCTTGTTATTATCCGACGTCACGGATGGGTGAAGATTAGAATTGCTTCTGATATTTTGAACACCGTGCACTTCAAAAGACGACCTGTTTACGGCAGCCGTCATCGTAGGATCTTGTTTGTTTATCTCACAACTAGTTCTATTAGATTCTGTTTCGTTTTCTGGGCGCTTTGAATCTATGTCGATACTTAAGTTTTCCGAACTAAAATTATCAACGCTTTCAACTGCATAATTGTGTATAGTGGTTATATGGTTACCGTCAAAAGACGCCGCCTGTTGAGTAAGGTTTGGTGTCGTCTGCACTGTCGCTGGCGATGATCCACGCGGTGCATCAGTCGTATGTCGTTGACGGTCCAATGTGTCTGTTTCAACTGCAGCAGACGACATTTCATATGTAGTCACGTGATCTTTGCAGTCCCTGTCAAGTTGTTCTTCTGGTTTTGGATCCTTGTTGCTATCAATCAAAATATTTCTTGTAAGAAACTCCCCTCCGCTGTTTCTTTGCCTGTGTGTCTCAACAGACTCTTCATTACTTTTAATGACGGAGTTACGAAGAGCTGGTAATTCGTTAATGTCAACCATGTAGCTGGGATTTGTATCTTCAAAGTTTTTTCTCTTTTGCACCTGTGATAGTTCACTCGAGTCATTTATTATTTCAGCACTCCAGTTATGACCTACATATCTATTTTCTGCACCTAGGTCTTTTGTATCTTTTGTATTGATTTCTATGGACGTCGTTATAGCCTCGTGTACGGAGTGATTGCCCAGACATGAATTATTTCCTACATCTGTTTCAAGATTTGTCCAGTTTTTTTCATATGTTTTCGAAAGTTTCTTTGATTTCTTCTCATCAACTTCTAAATTCTCATAGTCATAAGAGGAATTAAGAAACATGTTTACTGCTTGTGTGTGTGGTGAAAAGTCGTGACGCCCAGCATGAATAAAATATTCTTTATTCTTTTTTATTACCGAAGGCTTAAAATTTTCTTCTCCCAGTTTGATGAAAACTCTTTTCAGTTCCTCGACCGATCCCGGTTTAATGCTTGCTCTAACTGTTTTGGGTTTGTCCGACCATTTTGTAACTTTTCTCTTGCTTCTTTTGTCAACAGGATAACCAGAGTTATCTCCCCTCAGTTGAGAGTTGTGAGTTTGAAAATCATCTCCTTGTTGGCGAGATTCCAGTTGACTAGTGTCAGAGTTCATCGTGGTGTCTCCAATAACTGTTCTGTTGAAGTATTTCAACGTCTCGTCTTCTGATCTATTAAACTCGCTCGATATGTCGGATTCAGCATCCCTGTATCGTGAAGGTGAGGCTTGTAGAGGTGGTGCGGGTGGTGGTGGTCCTGAGTGAGTTGCCGATGAGGTTTGTAATTTACTAGCAATGTTTGAGGGTTTTGTCACGTCTCTTGTTGTAGGGGGTGCGGGTGCTCGGGATGTTTTGGAGGATTTAAAACTTGAACTACTTTTTTTCAATGATGACGTTCTTAGTGGCGGGTCGGGTGTGGTCGGCAAGGTCAGTGAAGGGGGAGGATTGGCTGGCGGTGGGGGAGGTAAACTGACGTTTTCTTCTAAGATGTTTGGATACGCATTGTGACCAGACTTATAAACCAGTCTAGACCCACCATCCTCTGGTTTTTGTGTCGCAGTCACACGTCTTTCTGCGTCCTCCCGATCAGCTTGAGATGAAGCAGACGAGTTTGTGATGGATGCATTTTCTGGAATTGAAGAAGATTTCGATAAACGATTGGCCGGAATATGTCCATTCGCCTGTGATGACCTCTTCGTGGTTGCTATCCTGCCGTTAGGACTGACGTTTAAAGACTGACTCCGATGCAGATTTATAATGCGTGGTACGCTATCACCAGATTTAATGGAATCGCTAAGTTTCCTCTTCAAACTATCTTTAAGATTATTTGAAACAAATATCATTTTGGGCTGTCGCTCCATATCTATGGCTCTCACTATGGAACGTTGATCAGTCCTAGGACGTTGTTCTATCTCCGACTGAATGCCGCTCGGCAGAGTGGGACAGGAACTAGCAGTCGACACGTTCGCGTTCATTGTTAATGCGTTTTGAAAGACATAACAGTTATTAGATCCACATTGAAAGAAAACAAAATTAAGTCAGCATTAATCCCATTGCGATGTTTTCCTTGAATAATTGTCTTTGGTAAACACCAATAATGTAATTTAATATGACACACAGATTTGTTGAAGTATTCAGTGACGTGATGTCACCAAGTTTGGTGTTCAATCAATAGTTGAAGATCACCAACTTGTTCAGCAGGTTATCCGATGAATTTCATCCTTTAAGCTGTTAGACATGCCAGCACCTGGAATAGAATAATTAAATAATTAGTTGAGATCCGCATATTATTTGCATATTAAATTTGTATTTCTAAATCTGCTTTGATTTAGCTGTTTTCTATTTACAAATAGAGTTTATGTTGAGGAAGTAAAAGGTCAAGTAAGTAAAGCAAGCTAACAGCTATGTCGTAGATTACTTTCACAAGGCAGAGTGTAAGAGACATTGCGACAAAGTCGAGATGGCATGTACTCAACGATCACAGCTAAAACAGTGATGATACCCGGTGTTCGCGATAGTTGAGCGTATCCTGCCCCACCTGTGATACCCATCGTAAGCACAGCCATATTGGTTGTCTGCTGTCTTCGTCGAAACCAAAAAAAGCCATGAAATAGGTCAAAATAAGGAATTGCACCAGGCATTTCAGTTTTGTCAATGATGCATGATGTAGTGAAAGAGCCTCTGGATGTCCACCATAGAATGTTTTGAAAGTTTTCACTAGTCCATGGACGGTATAACCCTGATGAAACAACTCCTGAGAAGTTGGCATATTATGAACATACTCCAAAGTATCTCACAAGTTGTGATATGTAAACACCATATATTGGAGCAGATGGAATGTTGCTCTCGACATAAAAGAAAAGTCGACTATTGAAAAGTTGCAATCATCTCTTTTATCGTACAGCTTTGTGTAGAGGTGTCTATTGATGTAAATCTCTATGCACAACCGGTTTCAATTATAGTTTATGCTAGGATCTTCTCAAGTTCATTTATAGTTATATGACATCTCTTTTCCTCTTTAGGGTCAAGTAATCTTTTTAAAGGAGTCTTTGTTTAAAATCTGAATATAAAGTTATATCAATCGGATAAAAGCATTTAAGTTTGATCTTCACTTAGTATAGTTCTTATCAAAGGTATAAATGTTCGATATGACCCAGTGGATGTCACTTCACAAGACCGAGGTAAATATCCAGTATGACCTCCACGTAGAATACATATACATAATATGTTATAGTTAAACATTAACACTCGTTTGATGCACAAATGAACTGCTATATCTCTGTCCAATGTTCAGTTGAACTTAATTCAACATACAGTGTATCAATACATAAAGCAAGACTGATATTATAGCTAGGTGTCAAGTAAAGTAATATGCATGTTAAAATACTACTACTACTACTACTACTACTACTACTACTACTGTTACTATTAATATTATTACTACTACTACTACTGCTGCTGCTGATACTACTACTACTACTACTACTACTACTACTACTACTACTACTACCACCACTACTACTACTAATAATAATAATAATAATAATAATAATAACAACAATACTAATAAAAATATTAATTATTATAATAATAATAGTCTCGAAGAATCTACCTTTAAATGTTAATGCAGTGATATGAGAAATATATTTCAAGGATACGTTAGTTAAACGCTTCATGTTTCGTTGGCTTGTATATAATAATGAGAATGAAGTGAATGAAAACAGGAATAACCAGTTTGAGCGAGGACACGCGTTTTGTTGTACCAATAGATGCAACTCATGGAACACTCCACTCATTGTTTTCAAATGCTTGGCTAAAACCAATTTATAACTATTATATATATATACAATGTATAAGTAAATAGGTTTCTATACAGATAATAACGAGGTTGTCTGCACAGCTTACCTGTAGTTAGTTTCATGAATTCATAAATCTTAGTTGTCATTTTCAAAATGCACAGTTATCGGTCCATATCGCTAAATAATCCACCATATACATCTAGTGTATGAGCTCACAAAACATGACTATCCATGCCGTACAGTGATGGGTGGAGAATAATGGATGCCTGATGGGCAACCGTCTCCTTACGACACTGTTACAGACAGATTTATTAAACTAGTCACAGTGTCACCAATGGTCACAGTGTTTTGAGCTGTTAATAAGTTCTGTAACATGAGCCAATCCAAGTTGCGGATGTTCTCTCGCTGTTTACGTGTGAGATTATGACAATACACGAGCGCCGCTGACAGATTGACATCACATACCTGAGGCAAATCACGGTGTTGTTATAGTCTGACGACAACGCCTAGATCTTTTATTGTTAGTCCCTTTTCTTCATTACAGTAGACGACACTTATATCACTTACAGTACCTGCTACACAACAAGTCGTACAATCAGATCAAATATCAAGTTTGTTTGTTTTACCACACCACTGGAACACTTTGATTTTTAATCAGCGGTTATTGGATGTCAAACGCACGGTTATTTCGACAATTGGCCACAGAAAAAACCTGTTGCCGCCACATATATGCTACGCTTACTGAATAACACCAAGGGATATTTTATGTTCACTTTACCACAGACAGGGTAATACACGCACGCACGCACACCACCGCCTTTAATAGACCAATCGTGGATAACTGGTGGCATCGATACATAACCCAATGTGTCCACTGAGGAGGACCTATCGAACCCCAAGTTACGCCTCGCTACCCTAGCAATCAGTGTCGAACTGCCAAACACTCCATATAGAGAATACACTATAGTAGCAACTGATTAAATGTATTGTTTTATGTATTTGCTTTCGTTTACTGTGACTGCTTCTAAATACTGTGTGTAGTTTTGATATATGGATACGTGTGGGAACAGGATGGAAACTGGAATTAGGTTTGTCCAGGAGTAGAGGTTCATTTTGTTCACTCTTTGTCTTTTCTACGTTCTTAATGAATTGGAATTAACAGTGAGGAACTGTGGCAACTCCATTGTCACGTTATATTAAGAACTTAATAACTGATTCGACCATCACAATAGTTCTGTTTTCATGGTCATCATATCTTATGATATTTGTTGAAGCCGTCTCATGCACATGACTTTCAATTGTAAAATGCATTGTCCGCATCCAAGACGCGAACATATCGTCCAATAACTCGAGGAAATGTAGCAATCTGATATTCACAGGAACAAAAGAGTTTCCAGTTAGTGGTCACATATCTCATTTTCTATGGTGAAAACTGTGATTAATAACCTTTTGAATAATCGATTTACTCGTTAATACCATTCACTACATCCATTTAAAAAAACCAACACACATATTGGGCAGGTATTGACGCAAGATATGTATGATAATAATATGTTTGGACATTTCAAGCATAGCAGAATGGCTACTGTATGACCCCCAGAAGAACTAGTAAAAACGATATAAAAAGTTAATGCATCAACGAAGAATAACGAATTTAGGACAATGAATTCCAGATAGGATAGCTGCATGCACTATAAACTATACAAATTAGATAAGCTACTGTCGCGGTAATCCGTAACTGATCTCTCACCCTGAACGTGTCTCACAATGTTCTGAATGTTTTATTTTTTTATTTATTTTTAGCGACACGTAATTAACACCCCTTGCCTAGAGAACAGAATGGAAACAGCATCAAAGGAAATATTAGTAAGGGCCTACATAGGTTTTGACAGGATATGATTTACAGGAGACCAAAAGTAAATAATATAAATATACAATAATACAGTGCACAAGCAGACCTACGAAATATATGTAAATAAATCCATACACTTGACTAATTATTTTGCATGAGTAGAATACAAATTATCTATGGTCATTTGCAGACTTTTCTTAGGACACCTATTTTGTTACTGGTAATTAATGGGATGCACGTTTAGGGTACCATATGGTTCGCTAGAAGGTCGTAAATGGTAGGTACGACCTAAACATCTTCTTTGCATAATTTTAATCGAAATCTCCAGCCTTTTTTTTTTTTACATATTGCCAAAATGGTCGTAACTGTTACAGTACCGCTAACAGGTTTGTTTATATAGCAGGATTTCTAACATCGTTAGTGAATCACAGGTATGAAATTACAAATCTTAATTTCATTTATACATGTAAAATACCGGTAGACTTTCCTCCAAGATTGGCTTGATGTCCATTAGTACCGTTACACGACTGTTTGTATGTGGCAGATACTACCAACACACAATGAATACGATTTGCTCACTTCAACGTGACAGAAGATGAAATATGCTATAGATATTGCAAATATACAAATAAACTCATTTTCTCGTTTCACCACAATTTTAACAAATTTGGACGTCTTTACTACTGATGAAGAACTCTGTTTCCTCGGCTTTTTAAACACTAAATTTGGATGTACACACTTACGACCCCCTGGCGCCCACGTGACTTTATATGCTGACTATGTTGTTTGCGGTCGTTGTTTGTGATGTTTGTAAAACTGGTTTTAATGAGATCTTTCAGGCAGTAAAACAATGTTCGTGTTGATCCTGTTTGACAACTGGAAGAGTTGAATGTATTTGGAAGGACACACCTACGTGAATGTTTTCTTTATGATGTATCCTACAACATGAATACATTGTCACTAATTCATACAGTTATTTAAACTTATTATGTAGAAGACATTATATTGTACTGCTTTTACAAACCAAAGTAATCAGGTGTCTTGTTCAACTGTATATAATATAATAATACAGGTAGTACTGCATTGTATAAAATATAATTATATGGCAGCTACTATAGCATAAGATAGTGTTGCACTACAATTAGTACTATTAGGATATTAATTTTGGTTAAACTATTACCTTTGCTTCGACAACTAATGTTATTATTATTACAACATGTACTACTACTACTACTACTACTACTACTACTACCACTACTACCACTACTACCACTATCACTACCACTACTACTACTACCACTACTACCACTATCACTACCACTACTACTACTACCACTACTACTACCACTACTACTACCACTACTACTACTACTACTACTACCACTTCTACTACTACTACTACTAGACTACTACTACTACTACCACCACAACCACCACCACCATAACTACTACTACTACTACTACTGTTACTAGTAATACATATTCAGCAATTAGTAATACATATTCAGCAATTAGTAATACATATTCAGCAATTAGTGATACGTATTTAGCAATTAGTAATATGCATTTAGCAATTAGCAATATAATATATATTTAGAAATTAGTAATATTTATTTAGCAATTAGTAATACCCATTTAATAATTATTCTAATACAACTAGCATATAACCCTATTTTTCATTGGTTAATTTTCGTGATAAATCGGACGGTTGATTCACGT